>CABHPP010134328.1:0-12944 GCA_902168425.1 Peromyscus attwateri
AGTACAGATGTGTGGTAGTTTGAATAGGTATGGCCTTGTTGAAGTAGATGTGACTTTGATGGAGAAAGTGTGTCACTTTGGGGGTGGGCATTGAAGTCTCATATGCTCAAGCTACGCCCAGTGTGGGTCTCAGTTCACTTTCTGCTGCCTGTGAATCAAAATGTAGAACTCTCAGCTACTTCTCTGCTACCAAGTCTGCCTGCATGCTGCCTTGCTTTCCACCATGATAATGGACTAAATGACTAAAACTATAAACCAATCCCTATTCAATGTTCTCCTTTATAAGAGTTTCCATGATGGTGTCTTTTCACAACAATAGAAACCCTAAGGCAGGATGAGAATAATGATGCTGAAATTAGGTATTTAGGAGACTTGGGCTGGTATTCTGGCTTTAAAACTAGCCATAACCCACAGAACCACCACATTATCCTTTCCCTGATATTATAATTTTTATGTGTGTTAAGTGAGAAAAGCTTATGTAGAGTTCTTGATGGTCGAAGACAGCAGCATTTGGAACGCACTTGCACAGTAGTTAGAAGTCAGTGTCATACAATGCCCTTGCTTAATAGTTAAAAGTCAGTAACAAGCATATTTTGAAGATCTTGGCAATGTTTGCTGTAGGTATAGTTTTCCTCTCCAGGTCTGCACCAAGCCCTGACAGTCCTGCAACCCACTTATAACATAAACACAAAGACTCTTATATTATTTAAACTGTTTGGCCTAATGGCTCATGCTTCTAGCTATCTAGTTCTTACATCTTAAATTAACCCATTTCTATAATCTATAAGTTGCCATGTGGCTTGTGGCTTACTGGTGTCTTACCATCTGCTTCTCATCATGGCAGGTGGCAGCATCTCTCTGACCCAGCCTTCCTGTTCCCAGAATTCTCTTCTCTGCCTATACTTCCTACCTGGCTAGTGGCCAATCAGCATTTTATTTATACAGAGAAATATCACAGCACTTCCCCTTTTCTTTTTTCTTCAAAAAGGAAGGTTTTAACTTTCACATAGTAAAATTACATATAACAAAACAATTATCAAGCAAGAATTACAGTTACAATATCTAGTTTATTTATAATATCTAGTCTATCTGTATTTGGCAAAATTAAAGAAGATATCCTATCCATCTTATATTTGTGAGTCTAAGGTTTCATATCTAACTTATCTCTTATCATAACTAAGGAAATTATAACTATCTAGTCTTCAACTACATCAAAGACCCCAGAAGTATATATTACCTGAGTAAACAGGAAGTGCATTGTAAGCAACTTCCATAATTCTAGAAATGACAGAGACAGCTGAGTGCTGTGGATATCGCTCTGTATAAATAAAATGCTGATTGGCCAGTAGCCAGGCAGGAAGTATAGGCAGGACAAGCAGAGAAGAGAATTCTGGGAAGTGGAAGGCTGAGGCAGAGAGACATTGACAGCCACTGCCATGAGAATGTGGTGTTAAGATACAGGTAAGCCACAAGCCACGTGGCAACTTATAGATTAATAGAAATGGGTTAATTTAAGATATAAGAACAGCTAGCTAGAAGCCTGCCATGGCCATACAGTTTATAAATAATATAAGTCTCTGTGTGTTTACTTGGTTGGGTCTGAGTAGCTGTGGGGCTGGCAGGTGAGAGAGATTTGTCCTGACTGTGGACAAGGTAGGACCAGAAAAACTCTAGCTACAGTTTGCATCTCAGGTTCTGTGTCTCATGGCATTTCTGGGATTGGTCATATGCTTATGCTAAGCTGTTCCTTAGTGTTTCATAGGGACAGTATAACCATGGTATCTTCCCTTCTTAGTCCTATCTCTTACATCCTTTCATTCCCAGCTAACTTTTCCAGTTGTACTAGTCTCTTCTTATACTTTTTAGTTCGAAAGTTCAAATTCCCAAGAAAGTAAACATTTTGATGATGGCCTCTCCTGGCACTGTATTTATATGTGACACACACACACACACACACACAAATTACAAATATAATAAATCTTAAATCTCTCAATCAAACCCAATCAAAGCAGGCTTTGTGGATATACTTATTTATGAATGATACAACTGACTCTTATGGGTTCAAGCTGTTTTTATCAGTTTGTTAATTCGGTTCAATATCTTTCAGAAATGGAGTTTCTGAGCTATAACTTGCTTAGTGCAACTACAGTCAAAAGAGAAAAATGGGAAATCATTCATAGGGGATTTTAAGTCTGAATTATATTTCTTCATTGCAGTTTTTACCTCTACCTGAAAGTAAGACTGATTCATATTACTTCTTCTGAACTAAGTGTAAAACAACACTGCAAATATTAGATGCTTAAATATACATTTAGTTTTTTACTAAAGATTTAGGAAATGAATGGATATATACCATGAATCCTCTATTTTTCACTTATAAAGATGTTCAAAATTTATGCACTCTTTTACTTGTAAACTATTTAAGTAATTTAATTTTAGACTCTGTATCATATCTTAAATTTATGCTATATAATTTAATTTTTCCAATGACCCTATAAGATAGAATTTATTGTTTCCATTTAACATATGAGAACCTGAACACTAGGAAATAATTTAGATTCACATAAGTGTTAAGCCAAGAAAGCAGGTTCTGTTATCCCCAAATCCCTGAAGACATATTTATTATATCTCAGAGTTCATTTACATTTTAATCACAGTTACGTTTATGTAAGTTTACATTCTTTTTTAAAAATTTTTTAAAGGTTTACTTGTTTATTTAAAGTTTTTTTTTCATTTTATATACTGCCCACTGTTTCCCCTCTTTCCCTTTCTCCTGCTCCGCCCACATTCCCCATCCCACCCCCACCCACTCCTCATAGCAATGGCGGAGAGAGTGCTTGGACTAGCCTTCCCCTGCACTCAGATCGGTGACAACCATAACTGTCATCATAGAACCTACATCCAGCAACTGATGAAAACAGATGCAGAGACCAACAGCTAAGCACTTGGCCAAGCTCCTGGAGTTCAGTTGAAGAGAAGGAGGAGGGACTATAAGAGCAAGGAAGGACAAGATCATGATGGGAAAAAACACAGAGATAGCTGACTCTAGCTAGTGGGAGCCCACGGACTCTGGAATGACAGCTGAGGAACCTGCATGGGACCACACTATGCTTCTTGAATGAGGATGACAGATATGTGGCTTGATCTGTTTGAGTCCCCTGGCAATTGGACCATGCCTCATCTGGAGTACATGAACTGTTTTTTTTGTTTTTTTGTTTTTTTTTTTTAAGCCCATTCCCTGTAGTGCCATGCCTTACTCAGCCTTGAGTAGTGCGGAGAGACTTGGGCCTGCCCCAACTTGATATGCCAGCCTATGTTGAATACCCAAGGGAGACCTTACATTCTTAATATCACTCAGTTAGCCATTGGTGTTCCTCTGGATATGTATCCCATCTTGCATCACATTTTCAATTTTTCTGTGTCTGTGTGATAGAAGAGTTCAGTCTTTGCCTTCATTTTAACATTACAGGAAAATGTATAGAACTCAGTGACCCCCATGTACGTGCATGTTATGCATGCATGTGCATCATATGCATGTTTTCAAATGCTATTGCTTAGTACTATACCTGACAGAATGGGAAATTTTGCCCAAATTCCTGAAGAAGTTAATGCCTGTTTACTAAGAGCACACAGATCAAATTTTAGATATATGTTTCAAAATCTAGTAATTGTTAGAAAAACTGGTCTTTAAAAAAGCAGTACTAGGTTGATGGATGGAGTGATGTGTGCATGTGTATATGTTCATGAGTATGGGCAAGGGTGTGTGCATGGTGTGTGTGCTGGACACTGGTCATGAAGTGATTATTGCTATCTCTCTCTCTCTCTCTCTCTCTCTCTCTCTCTCTCTCTCTTTCCACTTGCCTCTCTCTCTTTTCTTTCTTTCTGTTTGAGAGTCTCTCACTGACTCTATAGCTCATGAATTTGTTAAGACTAGCTGGTCAAAGAGTTGCAGAGGTCCTCCTGTCTCCTTCCCAGCACTAGGATAAGGAGCATATGCCATGCGGGCTCTTGTATGTGGGTCCTGAAGATCTCATCTCAGGTCCTCAGGCTTGCATAACAAACATTGTACCAACTGAGTCATCTCCTGAGTTCAACATTAGATTTTTAAGATTAGGTTGGGAGAGAAATGCAGATAAGACTAAATAGAAATTGAACATTTGGATTAGGCAGGTAATTTTCTAATAAAGTATAAGACTGGATCCAGGAAATGTATATGGAACTAGTTGAAAATGGATGTATGAGATACAACGAGTACAGACAGGAAAGGAAAGATAGGCATTAGGGAATATTAACACATAGAGTGTTCAGAAAGTGGGCATTTGGGGCACTTATTTTATGCATATGGAACATTTATATTGAAGACTGACTTGTCTATTGTTTTTTGTTAGTACAGTTAGATAATTTGGGATTAAGGGAGCTGAATGTTGGTAAAACCCAAACAGCATTTTCCATTTGATAGAAGCTGAAACCTTTTAGAGTTGGCTTATTAATTTCAAATTCTGGTCCCGAGAGACTGTGCTCATTTGCTGATTTGTAGATTTGTGTGATTGCCAGTCACAACTGAGAAAATAAGCTGAGAGCTATGCCAAACTCTCACATAGTGGATTTTTAGTAAGAAATTTGCTACTTCAAGATACTTATATAATCACAAGTATAGAGCACATGTCACATACATTTAGGCACTTCTCTTTTAGATCAAGGCTTTTACAAAAGAAAGTCTTTTCTCTTTAGTAGAGAAGTGACTTTGTCTCAGGTGCACCACCTCTGCACTGTTCACTTTGAAGTTCTTTTTCTTTTTTTTTCCTTAAGACAAGATTTCTCTGTATAACAATCCTGGCTGTCCTGGAACTTGCTTTGTACACCAGGCTGGCCTTGAACTCACTGAGATCCACCTGCCTCTTTCTCCCAAGTGCTGGGATTAAAGGCGTGTGCCACCACCACCTGGTCACTCTGAAGTTCTTAAGGCAAACACTTAGATTTCTCTTCTCAAGCCAGTACAGAAACCTTTCCTAGAAACCTGTAACATAACTCAGTGTTTCTCTCTTATATACTATATATGGGCATTGGGAATTGTGACAATATTCCCTGTAAAATACGTGACAATATTCCCTGTAAAAACACTCAAAATTATTAATAGTATTCCATCACAATTTCCCCAATAATTGTGCTATTTTAATTAGCATATGGACTGGCCTATTAATGAGTTGCTAGACTTTACTCAGCTACGAGGATCTATTTCTATTTTAATTCAGTATTGGAATTCTCTAAGGAAATGAAAAATGCTTCCATCTGGAATTATGAGTCCTTTATTTTTCCTGGGGAAAGCTGTGCTCCTGGGAACCTCTTAAGCTTGGCTCATTACTCAAATGCTGTGCTGCAGGGGATGGAAAACATCAGAGGCTAAAACATCTACATATGAGGAATGTGTGAGTTGTTTTTAAAGAAATAGAACGCTCAGTGTCACAACAGTATTGTGGTATAGTTAGGTAGACATTAATAGGAATTAACACTCACATTTTTTTTTCAAAACAAGAACCAATGAGACATGCCATTTTTAAAGAGTCACTGAAATTTTCAATTCAGGTACTGCGGCTTCAAGCCAGGGGTATATTGTGCCACTATAATAACAAATTTGAAGAGAAGGGTAGTATTTGCACAGTTGGCACCACATGCAAGTAGCAAAATTTATCTTATTCTATTTGATTTTAATGTGCTTGATTTATGTTATATCAAAAGAATAGCAGTTTAATAACTGGCAAAGTCTAAGAGTTAAAACCAAGCTTGGGTTTTTGTACATTTACACTTTTGACCCATCCTTCTTCTTTCTACAGTTAAGAAATCTACAAGTGGTCAGGATAAGTAAACTGTGTTAGATGGATTCATTTGTTAGGCTTTACTGTCAGGGAGGAATCCTAAAGCAATGCACTTCTAGGTAAGAAGATGGCCAGGGTTAATAGGGCAGGTAGAGTCATTTGCCCTAATCCTCCTGTTTATTTTATTTCTCTTCCAAGACTTCATAGAACCAAAGAAATAATACATGAGCCAAAAGACAATTCAAGGAACAGAATTACCCAAGGCTCTTCAAGGGGTATGGCCTCTCATGACCAAGTAACACAAACTAACAGCATTACTTAAGATTCTTCCAGGGGTGTGACCTATTGTATATTGCCCATGATCCAATGGATAGCGTTATGCCCATGCATATATAGGAGGATATGAAGTTGGTAGTGTGTATCATGAAGAAGTTGGAGGTAAGGACTGAGGTATATATACTTGAAATATATGATATATATGTATAATATTCTCAACTAATAGATAAATTAAATTCAAATAATAAGACTAGGTATATAATGGATCCTCCTGCTTGCTCCCCATTCTAGAGCACAAGGCTTAGATGAGTAGAATTAGAGACCCAGAATCATGCAAGAAATGTTGAATGGATAAGCAAGAGACCTGATTGGGGCAAGACGTTCTCTGACAATCATTACTGCGTTTCAGGTGGGACAATTCAGATGAATGGCTTTCCTCATCTCTGCCTCAGAAGCACTAAGGAACCTCGAGGACACTTTCTTTAGCTCTCTTTCCTCCTTTGACCCTTGAAGTTAACCTAATGTCATATAAGTGTTTATTGAAACATACATTATGAGTATGTAAACACTCCTAAGGTCACAGAATAACAGAACTGCAAGGGGATTTAGAGATGACTCTGAAGGTTTTCTTGACATAGAACTATTATAAGATCTCATAAAAAAAAATCCAAAATCTTAAACAAATTAAATTGTTGCTGATCTCCTGAGCCTGAAGGGAGACCCAAAGCTTTTACTCATCCACTTCAGGGATGCCCTGTGCCCCCAGAATACACCTAGAAAACCATGGTTCTAATCCAAACAGTTGAGTTCACACTTAAGAGGCTCAGATCATAAATAGTTTGAAACATTTTCCCTAGCTTTGCCGTGAATTAGCAGTTAAACTTCAATAAGAATGTAAATCCCCTTTCTTCTAACTCAGCACACTTTACAATTCAACACATTCTTTGCTCATTCATTCTCGACTCCTCTTTGGAAATCAGGTTGCTATAGAAAGACAAACCTGAGATCATTGTTCATTTATTCACTCCCAGGACTAATCATCTTTGCTTTAGCTGATATCATCCACCTCTAACTGTCGGACCCTCACAGAATGTATTTGCCTACATAGGGTTTATGAAAAGCAATGGCAGGAGAAAAGAATCAGCACGTGGAAAGTTGACTTTTGATTTAAATTCCTTAAATACTTCTACTCTCAGTTCTTTCTACATTAAGTCTGATTATTTGTGGGCAACCTTTTTTCCTGTGAACACCCTCTACATTGGAATCAAGGATCGCGAAGCATCCCCAGCTGATGCACTGTACGTGGAAACAAGACTGTTTAAATGGGCTGCTTTTTCAAGTTTAATTAGTCTAATTACTTCATGTTTGTAAGTGCTTTGGAGAGGAAAGGTTGCTATATCAGTGTTGCTTGTTACTATTTAATTCCCTCTGTGGCGTTTACTAGTTTCTACAACTGCCTTTCTTGAAGTGACCTAATAATGAAATGGCCAGGGAAGATTTCCCCCTGCTACTGCTACCCACCCACCCCCACTCTCCTCTCTCTCTCTCTCTCTCTCCCTCCCTCCCTCCCATTTTATTTTATTTTATTTTTATTTTTTTAAGTTACCATTATTTAAACAGGAGAAAAGCTGGGAGACTAATGACATACAGTGTAATATTTTCTTTGGTTAATTCTATGTTCCCAGCATCTTTCCAGAATTAAGGAAGAATGGGGTTTGTACTCTATCCTTTCTCCCAGAGTAAATGTTTTTTTAAGTGTTGAGCACTAGCTCTCACTGAAGCCATCAGCTGCCAGTATAATGTTCTGCTGTGGACCTCTTTAAAGACCAAGGCTTCTGAGGAACTTGCAGAGAGCAAGGTAATCACATAGAAGACTAGAAAAAAAGAAATGGTCTACTCCTCCCTTTCAGCTCTGTTCTTCTATGGGAAGTCAGGGAGGAGAAAGCTTAGGAGGACATCTGCGGTGGTTAAAGGTTGCAAAGATGCAATCCTAGGGGCTGTCTTCTTTCTTGTGATGCTGGACTTTTTCCCTCATATATAAAATGGAGCTTGATTTCCCTCCCTTGTAATATGTCTGCTTGTACATAAAAAGTTTGATTTCCATGAAGATATTCTTAGATCTTGTTCCTGGTAATGAGTGTCTTGGCTGAGAGATTCCAGGTTCTTGGTATCTTATTCAAAGCCTTGAAATAAAGGCTCACACAGACTGAAAATTAGCAAGGGAGGCGATTATACAGATCAGAAATGTATTGGATATCATCAATGAGCTAACTCTGAGGGGAAGGAGAAGGAGGAAGAGGAATAAGATGAGGAAGAGGGAGAGGTGAGAGGAGGGGAGGCAAAAGAAAGACCTCAAGGAACTCTTATTATGGTTTGGAGTTTCTCTATGTGGACTTATAGAGAAGTGAGAATTTAGTTGCTAAGAGACATAGTAGACATTGTTCTCTGTTTTGATTGACAGGCTTGGATTATAAAATCCCTTTCTCTCTGCACATGTCCCTCCTCATATGGCATCTGATTTTCAATCATTTGCTTCCACGTCTATACATGCACAGAAAATGATAAACAGGTTTTTTTTTTTTTTAAAGTAAAAGTTCACCCAAAGAAAGCAGTTTTGTTTTACTGCAAATGCAACCCCAACCAACTCAGGCCAGACCATTTCACCTCCCTTCGTTTCAGCAGATGTTCTAGGACATTTTGAATAGAAATGGATTTTATCAGGGGATTGCTAAAAGGAGTAACTTACTTCCACTTTTTAAAGTAGATACATGTGCAGAGTGATGTAGTTAGGATCACAAGTTGCTAACAGGTTGCTAGATTCATTTTAAGGAGAGGAAAGTGGTTGCATGGTATGTGCAGGTTAGGTAGGCTGCCAAGAACATTGCTAGAAGAGCATATGCATATAGCCCAAACCAAGTGGGGACCCATGTTGCTAAACTATTCCCTGTGCATATTTGCCTCATTCTTTCTCTCCTTTTATTGAACACAGATTATTTTTCATACAATATTATCTGAGTACAGTCCCCTCTCCCTCCACTCCTCCAAGTTCCTCCCCATCTCCTCTCCCAGCTGGATCTACTCCCTCTCTGTCTCTTATTAGAAAAAGAAAGAGTTCCTGGAGATAGCAAAAAATAAATAAATAAAATATAATATAACAATAGAAAATTAAAGCCATCATATCAAAGTTGGACAAGCCAAGCCAACAGAAATATAAGAGTCCCAAGAGAAGGTACAAGAATCAGAGACCCATTCATGTTCATATTCAGGAGTCCCATAAAATAATTTTACTGAGAGATATAGTATATATGCAGAGGACCTGGTGCAGACCTGCATGGGCCCTGTGACTGTGATTGCTGCTTCAGTCTCTGTGAATTCATATGAGCTTTGCTCAGTTGTTTTATAGGGCATCATTCTCCTGGTGACCTTCACTCCCTCTGTCTCCAACTCCCTCTGCCTCCTCTTCTGTGGGGAAGGATTCTGAGTAGAGGGATTTGATGGATAAATCTCACTTAGAGTTGTATGTTCCAAGGTCTCTGCCTGTGTATAATGTCTTGCTGTGGTTCTCTATATTTGTTCCCATTTGCTGCAGGAGTTAGCCTTTCTGATGATGGCTGGATAAGGCACTGACCTATAAATATAGCAGAATATCATTAGGAGTTATTTTATTGTTACTTAAAGAAAAAACTAGTTGTATTTGGTTTTACCCTTGCTCTCTGGTGTAACTGAAAGTTTTTCTATATCCCGCCAGGTCTGCAGCCGCTCAGACCCAAGTAAACATACAGAAGCTTTTATTAATTATGAACTGTATAGCCTAATGGCTCAGGCTTCTCACTAGCTAGCTCTTATATCTTAGATTAACCAATTTCTATAAATCTATACTTTGCCACATGGCTTGTGGCTTACTAGTACTTTACATCTTGCTTCTTCTGACAGCAGCTAACAGCATCTCCTTGCTGTCTTTCCCCTTCCTCTCTCTCTAGTTAGAACTTCCCACCTAACCTTATTCTGCCTTACCATTGGCCAAACAGCTTTATGTATCAACCCAGAGCAACACATATCCACAGCATACAGAACAACATCACTCATCACTCTGGGCTATCTAAACTCTGGTTCTTGGTCACCCAAGCAGTGTTGGATATGGGTTCCATCCCATGGAGTGAGCTTTAATTCAAATCAGACATAAGTTGGTTAGTTCTACAGGGTTTGTGCCATCATTACCCTAGCATATTTTGTAGGAAGGACAGAATGTAGATCAAAGATTTTGTGGTTGTGTTGGTATTTACTTTTCTTTCTTTCTTTCTTTTTTTTGGGGGGGGGTAACCTACAGAATATCTTTCTGTGTCATAGACACTAGAACATGGGGGTGAAGGCTCTATATAGGCACCAGCTTGTACTTTCCATGTTCAATGAGTTATGTGGGTGTTGTCTTCAGCAATGGGGCCTTGCTGTTATTTTACAGAAAGCCTTCTATTATCTTGGATACTTGCCTCATTCTTAAATTAGCAGAAATGATATGTGATTTGCAGGGCTAGAAAGAGTCTTGTCTTTTCCCCAAATGCAATCAAGTCAGTTTAAATTCCAGAATGAAGCAAGTCACATACTTATCACTAGCTACTAAGTATTGTGAACTGTCTTTGTTCTAAGCAGTGTGGTAGGCATTATTCATATATACCTTTAGATTTTTCATAAAAACTCAGCTTTCTTTTATGGGTGACAATATAGCAAGTCAGAAATATGGACACTTGCCTAAATCACATGGAGAGGAAGTGAATGAGCCAGAATTGGAACCTAGATGCATCTAACTACAAGGTTATAAACAAAAGCTTCTTTGTAAACATACCTAGATCATATTAGAAGGGTTTTGAGGAGGCTCTAAGTGGGATATCTCATTGAATTATCTATTGAATCCATAGTGATCTTCAATGGCCTTAGTCTTGGTAAATACCTGTGATATATCAAGCAGCATTACTCATGTTCTCCTCCTTCACATTTCCAGATACTCTCTGTTGAATTCTGTGTCACCGCAGAAGTTCAGTGAAGGTCTGTAAAATGGAAATGACCAAATTTTAATTCCAATGTCACTTGTTTCTAGTCAGTTTTGGACTTCAAGAAAAAAATGTATTTTATGCCATTAATGTGTTTGGTTTTATACTTATAATAGTTGCAGAAACTCCAAAGATTATATTATATTACTAGCAAAGTAACATAGCAGTCTAGGAGAGACTAGAGGCTGATATGTAGGTGAGTGGAAAAGTTACCTGGCTTAATGATGGTGTTGCTAAAACTTTGTAAACTAAGGTTCCCCTGAGGCTATTGCTAGAATTATATATAGGGAAATACATTTCACAATGACAATTATAAGCATAACAGTAACCTGCTAACGCTGAACACCAGTTTACTATATGTCATTCAAACATGGCATGAGCTGACTAGTTTCTCAGAATAAAGTCCATACTTGGAATCAGCAGTAATCCTACCTGCTAAAGATGTAGAACCATGTGGTAGATATGTTGGTAGATATTTGGGTTTGATGAGCACCTGGCAGTACTGAATCTCATGTTGCAGAACAAAGAATCAGAGGTACATAGGCAGTAGCAAACACAACCAGAGAATACCTTTCTGGGTGTTGGAAAGACGACTCAATGGTTACATACAGGTAGTTGTAGCTAGAGTTTTCCTGCCTGGCCCATGGTCAGGATAAATCTCTTTCACCTGCCAGTCCCACAGCCGCTCAGACCCAACCAAGTAAACACAGAGACTTATATTGCTTACAAACTGTATGGCCGTGGCAGGCTTCTTGCTAACTGTTCTTATATCTTAAATTAATCCATTTCTATAAATCTATGCCTTGCCACATGGCTCGTGGCTTACTGGCATCTTTACATTCTGCTTGTCCTGGCGGTGGCTGGCAGGCTGGCTGGCAGTCTCTCCTTCTGCCTTCCTGCTCTTTTAATTCTCTCTGTTAGTCCCGCCTATACTTCCTGCCTAGCCACTGGCCAATCAGTGTTTTATTAGCAACACATTTGCCATACAGAACATCCCACAGCAGGTAGTGCTGCTACAGTGAACTCTGAGTGGACTCTCTAGCACCCATTCCAGGCAGCTCACAACTGCCTGCAATTCCTGTTCCTGGGGAATTCATTGCCTCTGGCCTCTGTGGACATCTGTGTTCATGTGAATATTGAGCACACAAATAATTAAAAATAAAAATAAATCTTAAAAAAAGAATATACTTCTGAGGAGGAAGCTGGACAGAACAAAGATAATGTATAGAATCTCAAAGCAAACTCTATATTAGGGATTTGTTGTTGTTTTCTGTTTTCTGGGACTTTGGGGATCATTTGCATAGTGTAAGGTTTTGGAGCATACTCTGTTATATATTGTTCTATTACAAGTTCATGCTCTGCAAAAAAACTCCAAACAGAGACATGTGTTTTAATATGGTAACTACACACTACACACAGGCTACCTACATACACTCTGCAATGCCTCTGTGCCTGTGTCAGGACTCTGGCAATTTTTAGTGGGACAGAGAATTTTCATATTCTAATTGTGCAGCCTTTTTTTTCCTGCCTGTTCTCACTATGTGTCTGTCATAGTTACTGTTCTATTGCTGTGAAGAGACACCATGATCAAGGCACCTTATAACTGAAATGATCCAATTGAAGGCTTGTTCACAGTTTCAGAGAATTAGTCTATGATCATCATGGAAGGAAGTATAGTGGCATGCAAGCAGGCATAGCTCTGGAGCATTAGCTGAGAGCTCATATTCAATCTGCACTGTGTAGGGAGATAGAGACAGAGACAGAGATAGATAGATAGATAGATAGATAGATAGATAGATAGATAGATAGA
>CABHPP010134328.1:12954-38742 GCA_902168425.1 Peromyscus attwateri
AGATAGATAGATAGATAGATAGATAGATAGATAGATAGATAGATAGATAGACAGGCAGATAGATAGATAGATAGATAGATAGATAGATAGATAGATAGATAGATAAACAGAAAGCAAGCCTGGCTTAGACTTGTGCAACCATAAAAGTCTACTCCCAATGACACATCTCCTCCAACAGGGCCACACTTCCTAGTTCTTTCTAAACAGTTTTACCAACTGGGAACCAAACACCCAAATTTGTGGGCTTGTGGAGGCCATTCTGAGTCAACCCACCACACAGTCCTCCTCTACTGTCTTACTGGTTTCAATGAATGGAAGGAAGATAGAATCTAAGTTTAAAATAGATTCTGGTACAGTGGTCTTGTTTTTGTTTTTTGTTTGTTTTGAAGGTATCTGCTCTTTCTGTCTATCTGTCTTTCCATGTGGAAGAAGTTGTAGTTATGAGTGGAGGCTCTGCATCTTCCCACAACCCTGCATCTTCCGAAAACCCTCATTTCCTGTAGCACATTCCATTTCTTTCCCCTTTCTTCAACTGTGTAAAACTGATCCATAATGCTAACTGATTTAGAGAAGTAGGACATAAACAAGGACTGGAATGGAAAAAATAAAATTGGAAGAGAAATGAGAGTGGAATGTGCAGGACCAAGTTAGCAAAGGAATGGTGCTGGGGGAGAAGGAGGAAGAGGCATCTGGAGTGGATCCTGCAGGTCTGAGTGGCCTCACTGTCCATGAGTTATCTTCCAGTTCCCCACTTCTCTTTGTGTTCCTATTACATTTTTGCCACCATAGAGGTTTAAGTTTCCTCCTAAGTCTGTTTTTTTTTAAAACCAAATACTAAATACTCAGACTTTTCCTGGTCAGATCCCTGGCTCTGGGAGTTTAAATAGTTTTTTGTTTTTTTGAAACAGCTAAATGCACCATATTCTCTTTGTCAATGTCAGAAAAAAAATGAAAAGGGAATTTAACAGACAAAGGACAGTGAGGATGGCTGAGATGCTTTTGTTCAGCTTATGCCTTCGATTTTATAATGGCAGATAGTACTCATAAAACTATGTACTAATACATAGTATTTCATTAAGATGGTTTGTAAAAATACAGTTTTCAAATGGAATCTTGTTTTTACATGGATATAATACATGCCTTTTGTTTTCAAGTTTATTTCCTTGTTTTAAGTTGATCTCCATTAGTATTATCCCCCACTTATTTTTAATTAAGCAAATTTGTTTTTCTGAAGTTCTATACAGAGAGATAATGTATTCTAGTTCATCTCAGTCTTATGATCCATTGTCTCCCTTCTATCCCCATGATTCCCCTCCTCCATACAAACCCCATTGCTATCTTCATTTCATTTTGCTTGTTTTCCATGGAGTTTAGCCACAACTGTCTATGGGAGCCACGTAGGTTCCTTTGCCAATGGGTACACAACTGACAACAAAGACTGCTCCCTCCTCAGCGTCTTTCAGTAGCATTAGTTCATCCGGGGAGGTGAGGGGCAGTGACTATCAGGCGACAGGCCCAGTCTTGTGTAGGCTCAGTGCTGGCAGCTACTGTTGTTCTGGGATGGTAATTGTAATAGCTGTGTCGTGCCATGAAGACATTTCTCAATCTTTCTATCTTCCAGCTTTTACCTTTTCTTCCTTCCTCTTCTGTGGTGTTCTCTGAGTCTTCATGGGGGTAACATAAATATCTGGGTTAGGTATGAGCCTCTAACCATCTGTTTTTCCAGTACCATGGACAGCTATGAGTTTCAATATCTTTTATTGAAAATAGCACCTTCTATAATTATAACTTTGAGTAGTTAAAGGAAACTCCCACCTGTTTCATCAAATGAAGTGCCCATTAAGTCTTTATGACAGAAAAACATATTTATAAGACTTACACAGGCAAATCACATTATTGAAGATCCTTGATCATTTGGTACACCCAGTTGATAATTTGTAATGCTTCTCCTTTGGAGACATTATACTGACTAGTAGATTGGGATAGCCCTTAGGAAGGCTTTATGTTTCAGGATTGCAATAGCCATTCACCTAGTTTATTTTAGAAAATGAATGTTCAGATAATTGGTTGTTGTCTAGGTCTTTTACTTATTCAAAGGTTGAAAATTATGACTTTGCACTCTGTAGAGTTGGATCAGTGGTTAAGAGCCCTGTTCATTCTTCCAGAGGACCAAGGCTAAAACCTCTGTACCCAAGTGGTAAATCACAACCATCTGTAGTTTTAGACCCAGTACCTCTGACATTCTTTTCTGTTGACTCAGGCACTGAATTCATATGATGTATAGACATACATGCAGGCAAAATATTCATAGGTATAAAATAAAGAAAAATAGGTTAAAAGGAAAATTATACTTTTATAATTATGTACAAGTTTTTAACATTTATCATCTATCATAATTTTATTATATAGGGAAAACTTGATCACTCCCCAAAGCATTATTTCTTAGCATTGGAAATACCAATGATATATATCTGTCTATCTGTTTGTCTGTCTGTTTGCCTGCCTGCCTGCCTGTCTGTCTGTCTATCCCATCTATCTATCTCTCCTATATTTTTCTACTCTTTTACATATAAGGAAAAGTGGTCCTAATGTATGATGATTTCTTCAAGGCTGCACATATGCCCAATCTTCTATCAGTATATAAATTCATCTCCACACATGCACAGTCAGAGGCTGACCTCACACTAGACCAGCAATCTGCCTTTTCACTGTGTACAAAAAACAGACAGATATAGAAGGAGTAAATAGGGACTGACTGTGTGTGTAACACAGTGGGTATGATGGGGCTTGGGGCTAAAATAGAGCCCCTGTGAAAACATTTTAATTTTCAAATTATAAAATATCATATTAGGAACAATCTACACTCCTGACTGTATCTTCTGATTGCATTGTTGAGGCTGTTTTCTTAAGAAGTGCCCTTGCTTCTAGTTCAATAATTAGTGTGATGGAAGATTAAAACACAATGACTCATATTTTAAAATCACATAAAAGGGAGCAGCATAGCTTGTTACAATGTTCATATAATTTCCTTTCTTGATTTTACAGTGGGTCACCATCATAAGTATCAGAATCACTTCCCATTGACATGTGTCCTATAAATGATGAGGAAATGATTAATTATATCAAAAAATGAAGCAATTCTGAATTGCTTTCTCTCTTTCACAAGATTGTTAAGAATAATGCTTTTCTTTGAGTCCTCAACTTTGGCTTCCTATTTGCACCCCTATTAAAGCCCAGTAGTTAAAAACTAATAGACAGACCTACTGCCACATAGCTTTTGAAGTGTGGAGAGTAAATGATCTCCAAGGCTCTGATTTGTCCAGTGCAAAATGGCTATTTCAATTTGTAATGTCTGGTAATGTCATCTTGGTGATTAAATAATAAAATGTCATGAAAACTGAATGAAAGAATGCATGTAATATCCTTGGCCTTTTGTCAAGTAAGTGCTGAACATGTATCTTTCTCTTATTTATCATTCACCCTGTTATTCTCTTTCCTTAAAGCTTTTCTAAGAATTGAATGATTCACTTGGTCAGGTTTATTTTTTGCAACGACCTGACAATTTAATTGGTAACTAAGATTTTTCACAGACTTTAGAGAAAAATTTAGTGACCCAGAAATTTCGTTAATTAGAAAAGCAATGGACATTTCCCAGTGCAGAGAGATGGCCCCTAGAAGTGAGCAAGTACTTAGAAGAGAGCAAGCAGAAGTCTCTGGCCCAGAGAGGAGCAGAATACCATCCTGACACACCTAAGTCTGCAGTTTTCATTTTGTGGCCCTGAAAATGGAGTGACACATTTACCAGATTGTCAGTGGAGTGCTTGCCTGATAGCATGCTGTATTGCCATTATTATCTTAAAATCTCCTGTGACTGAAGTTTTACCTGGGTAAAAAGAAGAGGTATTTTAATGCAGATGGTTCTGTGGTTAAGTCTTTGCTCTTTCACTTTTCAATTATGTAGAAAACTGAGTCATTTAATCTCTGTGAGACCCGGTTTCTTTATCTAACAAAAATCTCTCTCCTTTAGAATTGTTATGACAACCAATTGGTGTAATTTGCCTATGAAACTTTGGCATGTTTACATTGAAATAATGCAGACATCATTGTTTTAATTTCTAATATGATCAATTGTCTGTGTCCTCCTAATGAGAAGGTTAGGGACCATGACAGATAGCATACTTTCCTCAGATGTTTTCCTGGCAGAGTGCGCTTATCTCTTATTATAAAACAAACTGCAGACAGGCTGGGTAGACCCACCCAATCAGCTGTCTAAAAAAAAAAAATCCCTTCAAAACATTTGTCCATGGTCCAAGCAGAGTGCTTGGATGGCCTGTAGATTATGGATTAGTGGCTTGATGAAGTCTGCTATAACAGGCAAGGCAGCTGCCCTGTTAGGTGATTAATTCCCAGCAAGTTTATGTGCTTTTAACTCAGTGAAAATTTGCTTCCCTGCTCTTGAGCAGTCCTAGCTATTATTATAACCCATGCTACCTGGTATAATAAAAATGCTTTTGATTCTAGACTTAAACAGAACAGGGTGCCAATTCTAATTCTGTTTGTTATTACTTTTCTGATCCTATGAGAATTCAGCCACCTTTCTGACTTGCTCTTGACTGTAAAGATTGTTTGTTTTGCTGACAATAATATTAATTGAAAAGCTGAACTGATAGGCATAGGGATTAACATCATGTCTGCCTTGCTGAGGGGCAGAGGATGTATTAGCTTTTCTGATGTCCTTGCTTCACTGGCAACTTCCTATCATTGATGGACAGTGATTTTTTCACCTTGATTCGAGAAGTGTGGTCAGGCCGCGAAACTGAATTTAAACAATGCTAAGAAGGGCCCACTACTGTTACAAATCACTGCTAGGCCAGACTGTGGTGATGTCATTTTTGCCTGTCTTAAATCTGAATTGTGACCCTTACCAAGAAAACCAAATGTTTGAAACAATTAGAGGGCAGGTGAAATGGCTTAGCTCGTAAGCGATATGTCACATGATTCAGGCAACCAGAGTTTGATCTCCAGAACCCATGTGATATCAGAGAGGACTGACTCCACAGAGTTGTCCTCTGACTTTCACAACAGGCTGTGGCATGCCTGCTCCCACATGCATTTATTGCATACACATAATAATAATTAGAGTTTAAAAGCCTAAACCGTTAGCACACACATACTTACATTTCCTTTTTTATTTCTCTTTCCTTTACCACAACAAAATCTCACTCAGAGTAAGATTCAGCTTCATTTTTTCATATTCACATATGTGTGTATGTATGTGTGTGTCTCTACATATGTGTTCATATGTGTAGGTATACATATAATAAGATTGTGGTTGTGCATGTGGAGGTCTGAGGTTGGGTATCTTCCTTAATTGCTCTCCACTTTATTACTGGAGATAGGGTCTTTTAGAGGACCTGGATTTCATTGATTAATTTGAACTGGTTGGCTAGCAAGCCCTAGGATACTCCTGTCTCTGCCTCTGTGTGCCCAAAATTATATATGTGCATTCTGCTGCAACTTACTTTTCAAATGGGAGCTGGGTGTCTGAACTCAGTGCCTCATGAATGCCTGAAACATACCTACTAAAAGAGCATCTCCCTAACCCCATATTCTCCATTCTCAGATACTTTCAAAGGTGGAAGCATAGTTTGTGCTAAATGAATATAAAATATAATATATTACTATGGAGCATCATCATCTCTCCCATCCTGTACCCATTGCTGCTTTAAAAGAATTGATCTCCTTTTGCCTTAAGTGATGGATTCTGCCTTTTGCTTGTTCCTGTCTCAGACTATGATTTAAGAATCTATCAAATTCAGGGCATGTAACGAAGACATACAGCACCTCTCCAGGGTAGACTTTCCATCAGTAGAAGATAAACTGCTACATTTCTAAGTGTCTTCTCAATTTTTATCAACTATTTGAATAATTTTGGTACATTTGCTTTGTTTATGAACTTTGTTTAATTTTCCTTTTTGAGAAGCCTAGCAGAGGTGGAAACTGTTGACTTAGTAAGCTAGAGAAATTTAATAGTTATTTATATATTTTATACCCTTTAATTCAGATTCTTTGATTGCTTTCCCTGATATCCAGAGAAGAAGCTTTCTGGATAAAATTCAAAATGGAAATCAGTTGGAAATACTCATTTTTTATTTGTATATTTTCTTGACAATATTTTGATAATATGTTGTGTTTATGAAATGAACATTTGAGGGTTTTATCAAGACTTCCCAAAGCAATGATGATTGATTTTAAATGTTATGTTACTGAATTTGGAACCCAAAAAGTTATTTTATTTTTATTTCATTAGTGATTTATTATTTAAAATCATTTGAAGTATTCAAATAGTTTCAGTCACATGGATGATTTTTTCATTTATTATCAATACTTTAAGAAATTATAAAGGAGATTTAGCTAGGATCATTATTATTGCTGGAAATAGTGAAATATCTGAAAATTAAATATCACAGACTAAATTTGTGGCATATTTTATGCCTACTCTAAGTGATGAAATAACTTTCTTTGTTTCCTTTTGTGTTATCACAATGGATCTACTAGTGGTATTAAGAATATGTTTTAAGTATTTCAGATAATAACTGCCTTCCAGTTTTATATTTGATTTTTAAGTCATGGCTATTGATTAACATACCATGTTTATTACATGTCTTTTGCTCTTAATTAATGTTCTGAAACGTCTGAGAATCCATGACCAAATCACACTTGGCAAACAGAGTTTTTATCTTAAGAGCAGACTCCAGACAGAGTGCAGGCTGAAACAATAGCTGCCATCATCACTATTTAAAGCCACACCTTTGTCACTGTGGTGGTGTGGGTCCTCATTTAGTTTCAAATCCATTGCAAGAAGAAGTATATGCACATGTATTTTGCAGCAGAATGTCCTATGGACTTGTTATGTACATCCTGTAGATTATCAGTAATTTCTTACAAGTTGCCTAGAACAACACTAGAGAGACTCAGGCCATCTCCACTGATACAATAATTAGTTACACCTGAAAGGCACTTGGTTTAGGTGACAGCTTATTAGAAAGTAAGCCTGACCTTTATAGATCTCCACTCCATTTAGTACAATTAATAGGCATGAGCTTTTTTCTTGAGAAAATGTAGGACTCTTGTAATAAGATGTCCAAAGTTGAAAGGATGCCATGACAGAGGAAGGTTGGCATCAATCAACCAGGAGTCAAAGTGATGACAGGGTGGGTTCCTTTCAACTTTCAAGATGTCAGATATTGAAATTAATGACCATGCCCCTGTTGGTGTTACCAAAAGACATCTTCTGACACCTATGGCAATTTACCTCTCAACTGTGTTTCATTTATCGTTTTCAGTCCTATCAGCACTTGTATTCTTGCTGCAGTTATTGCATTGTTTGTTTGTTTGTGTGTGTGTGTGTGTGTGTGTGTGTGTGTGTGTGTGTGTGCTTGTGCATATATACATGTGCACCTGTGGACAAATGTGCTCATCTGTGTATGTGTGGTTCTTGCTCTAAAAAATAAAAAAATAAAAACAAAACCCTCTAAGTGCCATAAGGGACATGACATCAATGATTACCATTTCTCTTGCAAATCTCAATTTGTTTCAAAGTAAAGTGATGATGAAGAGGATAAAAGTACAACCAATGATGAGCAACGGTGATGATGTGCTCAAATGAGTGGGATTAAGAAGAAGAAAAAAATTAATCCTGGAAAAATGTGCTAATTTCCATGTTGTAGAAATACAATAATATGGCCTTGGCAGAATCGCCCTCAGGAAGGAGCCAAGTCTGGGTTGACATGCTAAGCGGGCCAATTGGTCTTAATCAGTTGTTTGTCACTGCCTGGCGCAACAGCTTATATAGTTACCAACCATTTACTCTATTTTGTGGGGGAACCACTGTGGCACTTTTGTGGTCACAACAAAACTCCTGAAATCCATAGATGATGATTGTTTTGTGTTCTGAGCCTGTAAGTTTGGTGTGTTTGTAGAACATACCATTTCCACATATGCCTATATATACACCTGCATTTGAATTCTGTGGCTGTTTTTTGTTTTTATCACTTCCTTTGCTTACTTTGGTTAGCTTTTGATAGGGTCTCAGACATTTAAAATCCTGAGATATAGACTAAAGGTAGCGTATGAAACAGGATAGTATATGTAAATCAGTCCCTCTATCTTTAATTGATTACAGAATGGGTTGGAAGTGGACACAGAGATGGGTTAAAATTTTTCATCTATCCTGCAAGACTCAATTATCTATCTTAAATAAATTTTCAGATGTCTATCTTAAATAAATTTTCAGATGTTCTTTATATTCCCCTTCAGTTGCCATGCTAGGTCTATCCTCCCACAAATACAGATGTCACTGTTGGGGGTTAGCATCAAAATGTATTCTTATCAATGAGTTGAGCATGTATTAATTTTGTGACCTCAAGTAAGTTTCTTATTTATCTTACTTAATCATTTATTCCTCATATTCAAAATCGGCTTGATAATACCACAGTATTGTTGAAAAGCTATAATAAGCAATGGCCAAGAACAAAGCTCAGTGCCAGCTTTATAGAATCTGCCTAGAGAAACACAACTATATCCTGAGTTTCCTGTTGAACATTATTTTTAATAGTATTTTCTCTGTCTGTGGACTCATCTTTCTCATCCTCCTCCTCCTCTAGTATCTAAATCTTATCAGCATCTCCAACCAAAGATTCTTTATGTATAAGAAGAATGTGGATTCTCTCATTTGATTTCTTAAATCATATTATAATCTTTATACACAAATATAATTTATAAAATAATGAAAATAGAAGATCATTAGTGGTATGTAGCAACCATATATATTTCCATGTTCTTAGAGCATTTAACACAATGCTGTCACTGAATGTCCACTGCATACAAGTATACCAAGAGGAATACATTTTAATCAACAGACATAAATACCAGCTTATGCACACAGTTATTTATGTGGACTCTGCTCAACCATAGATGTAAAAATTCTTAACATGCAGTTGACTCTGATTTCTTTCTTTTTTTTCTTCTTCTCTAGGGGCATCCCATTTATTGGTGTGGAACTGATTGTCATTTGATGGATTATAATTGAGCATGGCTTAATATAGTGTGCAAGGGTTTTTATCTTTGTTTGAAGACAGCTAGTCAATTAAATGCATCATTCCTTGGATAAGTAATGAGATGAACTATCGCCTTTGAATGTTTGTTAGCTCCTTTCCATTTTATTATATAGACCTTATTGTCCATTCCTCAGTCACATTATGTTGTAATCTTTTGGTATCTTCAGCTATCCTACTAGATACATTTTTGGACAAAGTTCATTACTTGTTATTTATGTTATTAATGTGGTGCTTATTACATAGCAAATGTTTACTAATGTGTATTGAATCATTGGATGACTCATGAATAAGTGAGATAGTTTTCAGCACAAGCGGAAAGTCTCTTAGGCTGCTATCAGCATGCAATGAGTTAGAAAAATCAATGGCATTGGGAAAAGAGAGAAGGATCAAGAAGCCTACATTTTGGGAATAGAGAGATGACTCAGTGTTAAGAGCATTTTTAGCCATTGCTGTAGGTCAGAGTTTGGTTCCCAGAACCATGTTGGGTGGCTCACAACCACCTGTAATTCCATTTCCAGAGGACTTAATGTCTTCTTGTGGCTTCCCCAGGATGTCACTTGCATGTGAATATATATGTACAGAGGCAAGTATACAAAGAGACACACATAACACACACACACACACACACACACACACACACACACACGCACACGCACATACACACATGCATATATATATATATATATATATATATATATATATATATGTATATATACTTCTAAAACTCCAACTATGCCTAACTCTTTGAACTCTTGTGTAATAGGCACTTGAAGAAAATGAAGGAAATACAAAAAAGTGTAAAGAAGTGAAATAACAAATGAGCATCTCAAACAACCTATTTGCACTTCCACAGCTAGTATCTAGTTTAGTGCAGTTGGACTTACCAGTCACATATTATTTATTCCTTTATTTGAATATGGATTCTGAATATCTAACACTTGTGTGTTCAGTGATTGTGCTATAATTCTGCTAATGTTTGTTTAGTCTGACAAACTTCTCATTTAAACTAGAAACTCATTGAAATCATGGATGCCAGGACCTTGCTTCAGTCCTCCTTGTAAACTTAATAGCAGGAAGAAGATGACAGAAAATAGTCACTGAATAAGAGATAGAAAAAGTCTCCTTTTTGCTTGTCAAAGAATGATCCTACAGAACTTCCTGCAACAATGATTATAGTCTGTAATAAACTCTAGTAATAAGACATACATGGTTACCTAATACTTCACATCACTAGTGTGAATAAGGTGCAAATTTTTAACGGTATTTAATTTTCATTTTATTTTAAATGCAGAGAATTGTGTGCACAACTCAATACCTAATCAAACCACACAGCCTTATAGAACACTTCCCTTTTCACTGTTGGGAACTGTCTTCCAAAAACCATGGTGCATCTCATTTCTTTCCATTAATGCACACAGTAAAATTTGATGTGTTTCATCTAGAATCATTTATTCATTTTTTACATTCCAATATTTGACTTACTACCTGAGTATCTCTCAACATGGTGCTTCTTTTTCTGAAACTATTAATTTTTTATTGAGTGATTTCTGAAATGAATATTGACATGAATCTTGTAACATGGCAACAATTCAATTTTCCTGATGCATTTATGTTTTAATATATAAAGATATCCCAAATTCCCATCATTCTGCTGGGAGGATAGTCATAGGTAGATAGCAAAAATTTTTTTTTTGAAAAACTATGCTTCTGATTTGACAGAACCATATAAATGGATTTCATAGTTACAGATTTACCAGTGAGTAGGCAAAAGCAACTGAGAGGAAAATATATACCTAGCAATGGCTTAGATTAGATAGTTAAAGAAAGATGATTATGAATGTTACCAATTAAGCTCAGCATACTATAGGTGCTGTAGTCATCCACCCACATTTTACTCTTACTGAAACCAATGTTCAGTAAACCACTTTAAGTTGTCCACAATGCAGTTTGCTGTCCTAAGTATTGAATCCTTAATATTCCCTAATCCCTAATCAGAGGATTTTAAATATTCTTGCATCAACTGTCTTCAAAAATTTATATTGAGTACAACTGGATTCTTCTTCATTGATCTTCTCCAGGATTTGACTCTCATGTTAGCTTGTATTTCTCAATGATCTGTTCATATTCCAGAATTTTCTAAATCTATTTTTTTTTAAAAAAAAGCTCATTGGTATAAATTCTTCATTTTCCCTCTCAGCAACATAACTCAACACCCCTAAATAGGAACATTGTAATTCTGTGCAGTTTGCATCAAATAACAAATCTTCAGTTGATATAAAAAAAATTAGTCATCAAGAATTAGCCATCTGCTTCTGTAATCTCCTTAAAGTGCCATATCAAATTGGCAGATACCATTGGGTTTTTTAGGGGAAAAAATCTGTAATGTGAAAAACTGACATTAAAAGTTTATGTCCTTTTCTTGTGGCCCAATAAACAATATTAATGGTGAAGCATGCAAAGGATTAATAGCTCTTCCCTGCAAGAGGCCCAGTTCTAGCAATCCAGAGGAATTCTGCAGGCTAAAATATGAGCCTTACAGTACTTCCAAAGCATAAATTATTTGTTTTTTCTTTTCTGTGAAGGAGAGCCTGTCACTCCAAAGGCAATTTTTCTCTTTGATCCTTTGTACTGTAATTTCATGCCCTGGTTGTGATGTGCCCACCCACGCAGAGTATGTTCTTCTTGCAACTCTTAGCCTTGAAATCTACTCCTCTGCATCAACCATTCTTTCAAAATAAACATACTACTAAAAAAACTGGCGTTTTTCATTTTGATGTGTATGAGATTTATTCAGGAGCATTCTACGAAAAAAAGAGATAAAAGCAAGGCAGTGTGTGAATTATAATGTTTCTTGTTCTGTTTTAGACTTACCATTTTTTTAAAGGTTTATTTATTTTATGTGTATGCCCGTGTGTGGGTATGCTCTCCATGTGCATGCAAGTGCCTGTGGAGGTCAGAAGAGGCCATCATTTCTCCTAGAGATGCAGTCCAGGTGGTTGAGAGTCACACAACCTTGTTACTGGGAACCAAATTCAAGTCCTGTAGAGGAGTAAAAAGTGCTCCTAACATTGGAACCATCTCTCTAGTCCCTGAGCTATAAAGTTTCTTTAGTTAGTGCCATCAAGTCATCAGCTGAGTTTTAAGGATATTAGCACTTGTTGATTCAACTGTTTTCTTTTATGAATAAAAGACTCAAACCAATGGCATAAGAACAAATAACTGCTGGGAGGGACTTATTTTCCAAATTTTAGATATTTTGCTTATTTTCTTCTAGACTATGCCAATTTATCCTTTTCAGACTTTGTTTTTCGGGAGTGTGGGCTTAACCTAGAAATTTTCTAACTGAGTTCATGGCCAATAGGAGTAAATTTGACTGTAGTCAAGATTGGTGGCAAGATATTCTTTGGAGAGGACCCAGTAAGATCATCTATCCAAGTGTCTCAAACGTTACATTTAAAAATTACCCAATGTAGATTGGCAAGTCAGTGTTTACCATGGTGGTATGTGCATTGCTATTATTATTATTCTCATTGTAAAAATGATCATCAGTGTGGTTATCATTATTATTAACAAGTTATTTAATAATGCTTTAGTTTCCATATCTTCAAATACTAATAATAACCATAGAAAATGGATGTAGCAATTGAACTAGAAGCTATTCAACATATGGTGTGTAGTATAGGTTTATCATGTAAAAATCTGTCTTACCAAAATGGTAATTAATTAATGTTTGATTTTAGCAATAAATAAGTTATTTACTAAAGCAGCAATAACATGTTGATTTAAATTCTCATATTTCTAGCTTTTAAACACCTAAGTACATTAATTATAGAAGACATGGAAATTGTCCCACTTTAGAAGGAGCATGTGTTCAAATCAGGGAGAAAATATAAAGAAAAGAGAGTATGTTGGGGGATTTCCACTTTAGCCATGCACTTGCACATTAATCTGTTCTTACATGTTCTGAGGTACAACATTTAAAAAAGCTGAAGATGAAAATTGTGTGCATGATACAGTGTGACTAGTTTGGGGACTTGGGCCAACTGCCGTTATCTACAGTGACTGCTACTTGAGGAGGATTTTGGAAAAGGAGGTAGAATTCACGATTGCAATTTGGTATTTAGTGTCTTCAGCTGGTAACCATAAGGTTCTGCATTGCATAAAATAACCCCCCATACTGAAGAATTATTAAACTCCCAAAGGCAAAAGTTCAAACTCATTAAATAAACTAGAGAAAATGGAATGTGATATTAGGTAGATGGAAATATTAGACATGGTTGCTCTTAGAATTAGTCTCTAGATCATGTGCATACATAGCTGAAAATGTTAAGAGGGAATGACCAAATTGACGATATTAAAATTATATAAGGATAATTTTCAGTCATATGTAGAATTACATCTCTACCTCAGACATATCACTGCTTTTCTGCAGCCAATTAAGGTAAAATCATCCTCAATGTTTTGAAAAGTGTGACTTAGTTTTCTAAGGTCTTTAAAAAGACAAACTGAATATTGTGAACAAATATAGGTATAAAAAATAGATGCATTTTACTATTTATTTACATTTGTTCACTTTTATGTATGCTTCCAAGGTGTTCAGCAAGGTGGTTGATTTGGAGTTCTGAGGTCAAGAGCATGAGCTTTCTCTGGGCTTATTGTGTGACTTTTGATCTTAGCCACTGGCTCACTCTTGCTTCTCTTTAAAAACATCATTTATACATTTATATCTTAGTGAGAGAACTGCATACTTCAATGTACATGAAATGTTTAAAATTTTATATACTGTAAACATTTATATTAGCTATTATTATAGTGATTAGTCTAACTGAAGTATTCTAGTAAAACATTTGAGAAATATGTCACATTACATTGAGAAGATCAGAAGCAGAACCAGCAACCTTAAGAGAACACAAAAGGGAACTTGACATCCATGTGAGAGATGTAGTTATCATATAACCTTAAAATTGCATTCTGCATCTAATTCAACATAGATGAATTCAGCAAGATGCAGTAATTTAGTCTAATTTCAATCCAAGTCTATTTTTCAAATGTTTAAGATGGAAACTGGGCCATATCTTATTCCGTAAATGGTCTTGTAACTTTCTTCTTGAAATGTTTTAGTTATCTACTTCTCTCCTCCTCACTACCTTTCTAGCCACATATTTCTTACCTGGTTTTCTAACCATGTTTCTATAAGCTTACTTTAACTATAGACTAAGATCTAGACTATTTATTAAAAGGAAGGAACATCAATACTTCTTCTTCCATTTCCTGGAATCTTCAATTTTTTTTTAGCAGAATGGCATTAATGGATGTCAGAGCTGGAGGGTATGAGCAAGAAATGAATGGGTAGATTTGAGGGGGAGGGATAGATTAGAACAGGGTAGAATGAAATATTTGGATTTCCTTGGAAAATGAAATTGCATAACCAGAGGATCTAAATTTTAGATTTGATTCAAGTTTTTATATGACAATACTAATAATGACCTCTTACAAGTTTATTTTTTGAGATTATTGTACATATATGCAATGTATTTTGTGGGACCCCTCCATATACTCTTCTTTTAACTCTATATTTTACAGCTCCCCCAATAATTACTCCCTTCAAACTCATGTAATATTGTTTTAATCCTCTGAATCCATGTAGTGTCCCTAGTATGTGTGTGGATGCACAACCACTCACTGTAGTATGTGTACCCTACTAGCGATCTCATCCCTGAAGAAAACTGACTATTCCTCCACCAGTAGCCATCAATTCCCAACAGCTGCTTAGCTGGGAATCGGATATCATAGACCAATCCCCCATCCACACTGGGATTTTGACGGCTTTTACCAATAGGTTTTTTGCATGCAGCCCTATCAAAGGAATAGTTTGGAGAGGGAAGTGAACCAGTATTAAGTTTGTATAATTTAGGGTACCAATAGTTCTTTATGTGTTATTATTTGATTAGTAGGTAGGTTCATTAAATGAGACTAAATTATAGTGATGTTCCAGTGATAATCCCTGTTGCCACAGCTGCTGTTTAATTGCTTAGCTGGCATACTAATTCTTATGTAACTCAGATGTCTCCGGACATTATTATTCACTGGGTATGAATGAAGTCATGAGGCATTTTTAAATCCACATTTTTAGTGCTTATTTTTCAAATGTGCTAGGACAGAATTCAACCTAAGCACTTGCTTCAAGAGTTTTCCTTATATCCAAAATAAGTGCACAGTTATTCACTATTCTTCGAGTCTTTCATGCTGGTACAGAGATATTCAGTTATTATTGTATCTGGTTTTGTTTTATTTTTACTCCGATAATCTACCCAGGTCACCAGTATTCTATCTCTGTTTCATCACGAGAATGCAATTCTTACCAGGATTCTGTTTTCTGGACACTGAGAGAACCAATGTTTTCCAAGTGCCTTGTCTTCACTAGAGTGCAGCTACTCTCTCTTCTCAGCAGAAATTGAGATAAAATCTCCAAAGAGTTCAGCATGTTCAAAAGTGCTATTTCTAGTCTCCTACCTCTTTCTCTTCCACTAGGACATGAGAATAAACTTCCTAATAGAAATTTACCATGCTCCTTTGAAAAACATTAGTGTAAGTTGTGCATTTGTTTAGGTGGTGCCTGTCTATGAGTAAAAAGAATAAAAGAATAGCAGTGGTATCACTGATCCCAGCACCAAACAGAAGCTCCAAAATTCTTCTGTTGAACTCCCATCTGAAGATGTTTTGCAAGCTTTACTCCAATGGAAACATGAAGTAAGAAGATTAAATGTACTCTCCACTCACCCAACACAATTATGATCTCCATTTTACAGATAAGGAAAAGGAACCTTCTGCATGAGGAGGCAAAATGTTGCCAAAGTACACCCCCACAACTACTCAATGGAGTCATGATAATAGAGAGGCACCCTTATTAGAGGTTGTGGATGAAAATGTGCTCTTTGAACATGAATGAGCTCTACAGTCATGAATAGAAAGAAAATATGGGAACTCTGAACCCTGTTCACCCTGATCACAGTGTCTGGGCTCCATAGATGTCCTATGATATCCTTTCACACACTTGATGAAAGGTGCAGGAGAATGCAGAAGTTATGATTGGTTTATATCCTTCAAAGTATTACCTTAAGGAGATCATTGGGTTAATTACATCCTAATTAATAAGTGCCTGTATTCATTGGTTAGGTGAAAACATATGGCAAGGAAGGGGTGTTATGTCATTCGGTTGCATATGCTAGAAGCATTACTGCTATTGAAAACATGCCCCACTGTAGTGACAAATGTGTGAGGTGATATTTTTTATATATAAATATGGCAGGCTACCCTGTGGTAGCATAAGTGTAAATGTGACAGAGTTATTTACATAAATTTGGGTAAGTACTCAGTATTTTTCTTCAAGTTCATTGCTTCTAGCTGCAAAGTGTAACAACCCATAAGGTATGTGGAATTTATGCTGAAGCTCTGTTGGAACACTTTTATGCTTTTAAATTTAGCACTGTCAGAGGTTGGAGAATTGTGATTGCCCTGGAACCGTTGGTGGTCTGCTTTTGGAAAGACACTAGAAGATGGGGAGAGAGACACTGCTGTCTCCCTGCAACTCTCACACTTGCTTCCTTCTATAATGAGACACATGGATTATTCTGCCACCTCACCTAGCTTTGGGACCCTTGTGTAAGCATTTTCAAAGACATTCTTAGTAAAATACAGGACATGGGTGCATCCCTGAACAAAATTCTCACTTCTTCTCACATTGTTTCCTATAAACATCATGAGTTGTACTAATTTGGAAGTAAAGAAATTTGACTAACAGAAAAACTACTCCCCAAAAAATAAAAATGGAGGGTTTGTGATTCCTGTTTATAAGTTGCTAAGGATCACAGTTTGATTGCTTGTGTGTACCAAGAAGCCATTACTTTTCATGACAGCAATCATGTTATCTTCACTGTTGAAAATAATGTGAGCCTTTCTGTTTTTGTTAGAACAGCATCACAATAACATAGGTGCATTGTCATATTGATCTACACCTGAGGACATCTGTGATACAAACCTCAAATAATTTCCCATGACTGCCACAAATTATCACAAACCAGATTGTGCAAAACAACAGAAATTTATTCTTTCTCCATTTTGGAGCTTAGCTTCTGCAAATCAAAGGATCATCAGGACCCTGTGCCCCCTTAACACTCCAGGGATGAATGCTTCCTGTCTCTTCCTGTATATGCCAGCATTATGATTACACGGACATATCTGTGTTTTATTTTGTGACCTTGTTTTAATATCAGTGATTTGATTACAGTCTCATTCCAATCCTTTATGGCTTTTTATTGACTAATTATTTTTTGCGAAGAATCCAATTTAAAAATGAGTCAGACTCTGAAGTTTTGGGCTTCACGTTCTCTGGGTGGGAGGGAGCTAAGCAAGTCATTCCGGCCCAGGTCCTAAACACATTAGGTCCTGAAGAAGGCTGACGTGTAACTGTTTGACTGCTCTCCCGGTGACAATGCTCTGCAAAGGAAATTGCTGACATGCCAAATTACATGAAGCCCAGTGGAAGATAGGCTCTGCCAAATGAGTTCAGGCTGAGCGCTTGCACGGGGCAGGTGATGCTGATTGGTATCTGAGATGCAAAATGGGCAAACACCTTGACAAGAAAATTCATTATATGGTGTATGCAGTATACAAGAAACAGACACAAAGAAAGTTCCACTGAAATAATTGTCTAAGAAAAGTAAGGACATAAATGAAATTGTCTTATCAAGAATTCTGCCTCAAACACATTTTGTCCACATTTGCTTGTTGCATTTCCCCCTCTCAAATGGTTTTCTGACACAATTTTATATTGTTCCTTTAGTTACTTAACACCCACTGCCTCATTCTGAAGCTAGAGTGTATTAACTTATTTTACTCTGTTATCCCACCCCCTGAGTTAATGATTTTTCCGCAAGCTCCTTACGACTCAAAATTGTACTTGCTTCTGAGGATTAGTAAGTTAATTTAATGAAATAATGTTTGTGAGAAACTTTTAGTATATGTGAAATCTCTACAAGTTCTTGATGTTGTGTAATTACCCAGTGGAAATATGTATGTATTTAGTTGTCTTTTCTACAGCATTCCAGGAACTTGAAGGAAAAACCATGTTTTTCATTTGTAAGACTTATATCGTTTGAGTGCATAAATGGCTATAGCATTAGAAGAGACATAAAGAGGCTTCAGGTCATCGTTTATTTCAGTGACACTCAACTTGGGTATCATCCCTGCCTCCATCATGTCAGGCTATGCTTGGGCATCATGCCTGCCTCTATTACTGCAGTCCATACTTGGTACATGTTCATTGCTCAGCAACTATGAGTAGTTACATTACATACTTTTGGCCTTTTTGTTTATTGCTGATTCTTACTTTTTATGACTATTAAATATGTATGAATAAGGGCCAGAGGGTTAAGGAAAGAGGAAATGTGTACATTAAACAGATTTTATAATTTGTACATCATGAAATCCAGTGTTTTCCATATATGAATATTATGAAGAGGGAGTATGCAAGCCCTAGGATTGTAAACAAAAGACCGTCTTCTTAACTTCAAGTTGAGACCACCAGATAATGGTTAATTTGACACGTGAGTAAATAGTAAGAAACAGCCATATGAAGAAACAGAATGAGTTTGGGGTAAAGTAGTAGAACGTGAAAAATCCTAGAAGAGATAGATTTAGGAATCTTCATTAAAGCATGTTGCTGAGGCAGTGTGGTCCAGGAAGAAGCTCTCGGGTGGTGTCAAGCAGATATCTGCCAGATCATGCAGGGGAAACAGGTCATTTCCAAATGACCAGGATTTAGGACATTGCCACTCCTCTGACATTTGTATCCTGGGAACATTTCCACAGCACTGAGCCTGTCATTCAGAAGTTGAAACATAGTTCCCTCTCTTAAAAAGTTCATTCCTTTTAGTCCTCTGTTCATTATTTTGCTATTTGAAAGAGATCAATAACTGTGTATGTAAGATATGAGGACAAGTCAAGTTATCAGAATGTGGCAGGATGCTTGTTCTATGTCCGGCAAATCCTTTGTAAACAAAATAACTTCCAGAATGTCCTTACACAGTGTCATTCAACTATTAATTTTTTTCTCAAATACGAGTTCTAGATCGATAGACTCAAAGCGGAACAAAAAGAGGAGATGAAATGTTCCCATTATCTTGGTTCATAGTTTACTCTGGGTATCCACGGCACAATTCCTTGTTCAGAGAAATTTTCCTTATTAACACAACATAGTATATTATAGTTTCCTAAGCATGTTAATTTAAGGGCATGGTCCAAGTGAATAAAATATTCATGCCCAATGTTAGGACAATGAAATATATTCACAATATCGTTCAGAGCTAATTGTGGAAGTGTGAGGAGCCTGACCTCCAATTAGCAGTCCGGAATATGTGTTTGTCAAGCTGCATGTTCTCTCAGAGTCTAGCAGATGGCCCAGATGTTACTTTGTTGCAAGCAATTACAGAGGAGGGAGAAACACCTCCTTTCTAGACTTTTCTTTAGTTTCTTCCTTACACCCAAGCTTTCTTCCCAGATGAGGCTTATCACTGTCAAACTTGCAAAGTTTGAACTTTTTTTTAATTAAGAATTTTTTTCATTCATTTTATACACCAATCAAAGATCCTCTTTTTCCCTTCTCCTGCCCCCCCAACCTCTCCCCCCAACCCACCCCCACTGCCCCCCACAAGGAGGCAAGGCATCCCATGAGGAGGCACATCCAGTAGAAGCAAGTCCAAGCCCTTCCCTGTCTCAAGGCTGCACGAGGTGTCTTTTATCTTTGGTGCATTTTCATCATTTAGGTGTCTTGCGGACCCTTGCTCTCTACTCAAGTACCATGTTATTCTGTAGTCTGTGGAGTACCTCTTTTTTTTTTTTTTTTTTTTTTGGTCTTTCGAGACAGGGTTTCTCTGTGTAGTTTTGTGCCTTTCCTGGAACTCTCGTTGTAGACTAGGCTGGCCTCGAACTCACAGAGATCTACCTGCCTCTGCCTCCCGAGTGCTGGGATTAAAGGCGTGTGCCACTACCGCCCGGCTTGTGGAGTACCTCTTATCACTTCCTGCATTACCTTGTGTTATCTGCTCCACATTCTTCTTTCTGAGAGGCCCTGGGCTGGCTCCCAGGGCCATGACAGCTTTCTAATAGACCCTGCCAGGGTCCAGGCCTTAGTTTCCATTTCCTGGAATTGGCTGGAGCTGAGAAAGCAGTTATCGGGAAGACCACAACTCAGGGACAACCAATTAGCAGGCGACCACAGCCTTCTGCTAGCTAAAGATAGCTTTCCCTACCCTGCCTCTGGAAAGTCCCTAACCACTGGAGTCTCTCACAAATCAGCCCCCAGATCAATCTTTCCTCCACCAATCAGCTCCCAGGCTAATCCCTCCTCCCTGAAATTCCCCTAATCCTGCTTAAAAGGAGCCTGTGAACTTTTCTGGGGAGTCACCATTTGCTACTCCAACATGTTGGCAGTTTTTAAATGAACACTCTTGCTAATTGCACCTGTGACTGGTGGTCTTTTATGGGACTTCGCGTGGATCCTAACACTTTCATAGCCATGATACAAGTGATGATGCTTTGGGAATCAGCGTCTAAGCATATGGTGGAAATTTGACACCCCACTCTTGAACTTTGACTTTTTTTAAACTGGTGAATTAGGATGCTAAGAATACCCACATGACAGCGGTACAGAGAACTTATATAGAATCAGTGTGTTTTGTAAGCACCGATTTCTACATGGATATTTAACATCATTTTCATTGAATCTACATAGATAAAAAGTAAACCAGTTTTCTCAAGAATTAATTCATGGATAATATTTATTAGATCTCATCATTACACAGCCATGAGAGAATCTGGTGTCCCAGCTAACTGTTACCTTTACTTTCAGGCTTTGTTTGTTTTCATTTTAAAACACTATTTCACAGTATTTATTTCTAGGCATTCTGTACATTGATAATATCTAATCTTCCCAAGCTGACTCTTTAATAATTTACTTATTAAATTGATCCTTCAATATAAAACATGATGTAGCTATTACTATTTAAAGGAACTAAGGAACATTTTTTTTTTAAATTAAAGGACTATATAACTTTTGACTTTTACTGGTGTGTGTGTGTCTGTGTATGTGTGTCTGTGTCTGTGTGTGTGTGTGCATCTATCCACTTGCCCACATGTGTGTAGTTTAGGCTTTAACTGAGTCCATTGTTTTGAGATCTTTGTATAATAGGCTGTCCTTTGTGTCTTGTTTTGTTGTCCACTAGTGAGATACTGCCACGGCTTGCAATTCCTCTGTCTTTCCTCTCCATTTAGCTTCCTCATCTTCCAGCCACAGTTCAAGCATAATAACACCTGTTGATTCTTCCTTAGGAGGAAGAATCAGTGTATAGGTCCCTTCTATTTCATAGCATACTCTCCATCATGTGTTTTTGTTGTTGTTGTTGTTTTTGGTTTAATTTTGAACACTGTCTACTGTATTTTCTCAACTCCATCTGTGCCCAGGGAGCACTTTGAGGAAGTTGAAACCACTTATTTTAAGTGGGTTTTTAACTAGTAACACATGTTATGTAAATATTTACATGTTTCCAGTTACTTGTCCCCACTGGACAGTGTTTAGAGGGTTTATCTCCTTAGCCACCAACATGTCTCTATAGGGAATCATTATATTTAACCCAGCACTATTAAGGTTTTAAAAACTCTTGTCTACCTTCTATTCTCTGACTATTATTTACTTTTACCATCCCAGAGTCTAGAAAAGTCCTGAATATAGGAATGATTGAACTAACCTAAGAATTGAATGTAATTTATATATGATATTCTAAATGTATCCAGAGCAAAACAATCTTAGAGCCGTGTATCTATGATGTCTTACACCATTCTGTGAAGATAAATCTTTCAATTCACTCTCTGCTCCCTTAAGTTGATATCTTTTGATGCCTTTCAGAGAAGATTTGATGTATTTCTCCATTGGGTTATAGAACAATCAGCTTTTTAGAAAAGTATCAAGGCAAACAGGATTTTGGGGATGGAACAGATGTGTCAAATCTTACACTGTGATTGGAAAAGTAATCTACTGAGATCATCCTGGCATGCCTCATCCCCGAAGAACAGTTGGTAACTTCACTACAATGTACTTACTTACTTCAGGCATAAAGGAGGCTTCAGCCATCAACCTTAGCGATGTCTGATTGTAAGTGTTGGGGGGAATTGATGTCTGGTAAATTTCCCAGTAAATTATGAAAGGTTTTCAGTCAGGGAAACATCCATGACATTTTCTCTACAGTGATTATGTAGTATATAGCTAGAGTCAAGCATTCCTTAGGCAACATTATGCCAATTTCTGATAAGGGCTTATATCCAATAAGTGCAAAGTAAAAATAATTTCTATTTCTTGTCTGAAACACTCTATTTTAAAATAATTTTAATAATGTAAAAAACCATCTAGTTTCCGACAGTTTAAATGTCATCATTTTTATTTTATCCTTTGTCTTTACATCAAATATTACACTTCAGTGTAAACAAACACTAACAGTTACTGATTACTCTTAAGAAAAATCTCTATTTTAACATGAGTCAATCCCTATTCCACTTCCTTCTGATTTCACTTGGGCCCATCCCATTTCCAAACTGCATCTTCTACCTTTCCTTCCTTTATTTTGTTCTCTTAGCAGCCTCCACCTGGCTTCAGTAGTAAACCCTAAGTTAATGTGATGATTGCATTATACACACACTTACTATAGAAAGACAGCCCCCTTTCCACTGATGAAGAGATATCACCTAGCTAAATAGGAGGAGTGCTTTTATTACTCAATAAAGACTTTTTACCCCAGGAGTCTACTTTTAACACAACCATAAAATTATGATACCCCTTTAGCAAAACAACCTGATAACCTAATGCTTCTATAGTCAGGGTGGATATGTGCCTCGGTTGATATTTTACAGCTATTCCCTAGAGAGCTTGATGCTATATATTGGATTTCTAATTTAAGGCAATTATCCTTTCATAAAAATATATGGCACTTGTCATTTGCTATTTCAATTAGCAATTAAACAAAGGAAAATATTGCACATTTTTCATATGTGATCATTTCTTTTTACATTGAGACTTCATTAGGACCATTCAAAATCCGTTGTAGTATTCTTACAATGAATGGTTCTACCCAGATTAATGCTCCAACGATATTATTCTGTTGGATAAGAGCATTTTCTAGGTAGAAAAAGAAATGCACAGGAAGCAAACATAATATAAGTTAATAGGTAGAAAGAGTAAAATATATATTACTAGAGACATATACTTAATACAAAAGAGCAGTATAAATGTGTGCTTGACAACACTCAATTGCAGAGGTTATTTCTTCAGTAAATTATAAAGGTGTTGTTAGTACATGAATAATCTCTTAACAATTTTGAGTTTTAAAAAGATAAAAGTAATGTTACTAGAAGAAAACATTTTTAGAAATGTGAATGAAGTATGTGTTTAAGATTAGAGTTATGACAATGTTCATTTACTAATTTTGATAATAGCACTATGATTAACTAAGCAAAGGACAATAAGGAATGCTTTGTGTAGGATATAGGAGGATTCATTTAATAGACTATGATATCCTCTAAGCCTAATGGTTTTCAAAATATGAAGTTAAAAATTAACTAGATTTTACAAAAGTGTTTATGTTTTAACCTCCCCATCTATTGTAACTGCAATTAAGATGACACTGTATTTTGGATTTGACTGTCATCTCTAGATTTCATTTATTTTTCTTTGTTCCCTTAGCTTCAACTGAACTAGTAACCAATCCAGTATTGTCAACAAAAAACATCATACAAAAATATATAAATACATTTAAATGTCTATGAGATGATGTTAGCCCATTAGTTCCTTGGAAGTTAAATGTGATATTATGAATATTTTTTAAAATCATGTATGCGTCTATTCTAAAAGAGATCACAGGACATTGAGACATAAAATGTTCCATCATGCGGCCTGTATTTTTATGACTAACAATATTCTTTCATCACTGCAACATGGAAGGGTTGTAAATTACATAAAGTTTTTTGTTTTTGTTTTTTTAAACAACAATCTGTAAAGGCTGCTCAAAAGAATGACACTGGTTTCTGACTAAGACCAATTTGCCAGCAGGAACATTATTTTCCGTTTAAATGTTTGCTTTTTAAAATCCATTCTTTCTTTTCTCTTTAATATTTCTCTATCATCTTTCATATTATGCTTGTATTTGGCAACTTATGAATGTTTAGATTTAGTTTTGAGATTTATTTTTGTGTAATGTTGCAGTATATGTCCCTCAAAGTAGTTTTGCTACATCTCATAAATATGAAAAGTTAGTAATTAAGCCCTAAACATTTAAATATTCATTCTGTTTTTATTTCTGCCTTAAACCATTTCTTTTTCTTTCTTATAATAAATTGATAATTTAATCTAATAAGAAATTTTGTTACAACATTGTTATGTATGTACCTCAGTCATATTTACCTCCATTCCTTCTTGGACCCAAAATCCTTTTTTCTCTCCCCAAGTAATTTCCTTCTACTTTATACATGCACTTCTGAAATTCTAAGCATTCCTTTTGGCAAACTCTGTAGACTCTCTCATACTAAATTTCTAAACACTCATTTTGTAGTACAATGGGTTAGTTAGAACTATATGTATGTATGTGCTTGAAAAATTTGTATCATCTGATGTAGCATGTGATGCAAGTGCATGAGGGGAAATTTATTTGTAACACAGTTTAGATGGGCTGAATGTTATCTACTTGATCAGTTTACTGAAAAACAATAAGAGAATTGTCTGAATAGATGATGAGCTTTTTAGTTTCTGCTAATAAATTCTTTGAATTTATATAATATATAATGGAATTCATATGTTTAGAATTATGTTTTCTGCCCAATTATACATGGACTCTTTTTAAACTTTAATAATCCTTTTTGCCTTGAAATATATTTTGTTTGGTTTTTATAACTATATAAATTTGTTTCTTATTAAAATAATATGTATATATAATATTATATATATTATATATATTATTTAGTAATACTGACAGACAAGTTACAGAACTGTACGTAAAAGGTTATAGATTTTTCTTTTTTTTTAATTTTTTTTAAACAGTTTTATGCATATTATTTCTTTAGCTACTGAACAACTTCATGAACTACCCAGTACTTTTTTTTTTGAATTTATTTTATTTTATTTTACAATATAATTCAACTTTACATATCAGCCATAGATTCTCCCTTTCTCCCTCCTCCCGTCCTGCCCCCCTCCCCCCGTCCCGCCCCCCCTCCCCTGAGTTGGGGGCCCCTCAGCCATTGGTTCACAGTTCATGTGTTTCTATTCGTTTGGCCATTTGTCCCTGTATTCCATCCATCCCTGGTCCCAACAACACTTGGTCCCATAAACCCTCCTCCTTCTTGCCAATTGGACTCCCGGAGCTCCACCCAGGGCCTGACCGTGGATATCTGCATCTAGTTCCCTCTGTCACTGGATGGGGTTTCTAGCACGACAATTAGGGTGTTTGGCCATCTTATCACCAGGGTAGGTCAAATCGGGCTATTTCTCGACTATTGCCAGCAGTTTATTGTGGGGGCATCTTTGTGGATTTCTGTGGGCCTCTCCAGCACTTTGCTTCTTCCTATTCTC
>CABHPP010134330.1:7520-18241 GCA_902168425.1 Peromyscus attwateri
GGGCTAATGACCATAGTTACTTTCAGCTTTTATTTCCTGCTCCTTACATTCTCAGTGCCTTCTGCTTCCTTTCATGTTGCTTCTTGTCTCTGAAGTCCTCTGTAATTTGTAATATAATGTTGCAAAAGTAAAGTTCCTACCTCTTTGCTGCCAGAAGTACCACCAAGTGTAGCTGATGTGAGTGAAGTGTTGTGATTCATGCAACTTAAATTTTTCACTTAAATTTTTATCAGATTGTGCCATCTTTAGCATTTCCGTGCCTGTTTCTGGCTCTAAGGAAGTTTTATTGGCTGTCTTGTCTATTGGGCGCCCAATGATGTCACTCTCAGCCTTTCATGTTGTTATAGCTCTCTATGTTTCTTACATAATTTTTTCTTCTCCCATATACCAAATTTATTTATTTATTTAGTTCTTAATTCTGTTTGGTTCATGGATAGGCTATTTATCTGTGCCATATTTAATATCTACTTTTACCACTAAGTTATCCAAGATGCTACTTTGCTAAGTAAAAACTGCTTTGTCCTCAAATAAAAATTTTGTAATATCTCTCTCCTTATACAATATTAATATAATTAATTTCAGTTTTACTTAATAGCTTTTAGAATTTCATGCATGAGTGCACTATACTTACATCATCTCCACCCTTCATATTCACCCCTCATTACTTTTACAATTTTTGACCTCCTCTTATATAATTATTAGCTATATGTGTATGTATATGTGTATATGTGTAAAACTTACTAAGTTCAGTTAGTACATGTGTTTATGACTGACCATTTGGAACTGCACATCCTGTCAGGGAGCTCATCCTTGGAGAAAACTGCTTCTGTCTCCCTCTTCAGTCATTGACAACTTGTAGCTCTTCATCTAGGGGCAGGACCTTGTGAAAATTTGCTCCATCTTCATGGTCGTTGTTCAACTCTGGCACAAACAGTGATATTGTTGAAGCTTTGTGGATGAATCATCCCTGTCACGTCTCTAAAACGCTGTCTTTTGGCACACATCCTGGTCCTCTGGCTCTTACAGCCTGTCTCTCTCCTCTTCTGTCATGTTCCCTGAGACTTAGTTGTAGGAGTTTGGTTGTAATGTATTTATTGGGGATGGTTACCCACAGTCACTTGTTCTCAGGAATTTGACCAGTTGTGGGTCTCTGCAGGAGTCTGTTGGGGAAAAAAAGAATAAGCAGTTTCTACACTAATGTATGGGTATAAGGATTAGTATTTAAAATACAGTTAGAAACTATACTGATTTAGGAAAGGGGCAATTTTGCCAATTATTAGCATAATTTCTCTTTCTATCATTCAATGTTATTTTGTCTTTTTTTTTTTTTCAGAGTTGAGGACTGAACCCAGGGCCTTGCGCTTGCTAGGCAAGCGCTCTACCACTGAGCTAAATCCCCAACCCCTCTATCGTTCAATGTTAACTAATTATATAATTAGCTAACTATCATGCAATGATAACTAATTATTAGTTTTATTTTTCTTTTACTCTTCATTATCATTCTCAAGAATAAATAGCAAATTATTTGACATATAAATCTTAAACTTCAGTGGGCATGAGAATAGTTGATGACGAGCTGAAGCAGAAACACTGTTCTGGCTAGGTTGGCTAGGCAGTGAGCTTGTGCTATCTGCTTGTTTCTGTCCTGCAAGGATCAGGCTACAAGGACATGGTTGGTTTTTGTATGTGAGTTCTGAGGATTCAATTTTTGGCCCCCATGCACTCAGCTACGTCCTCAGCACCAATATAACTTTCAAGGATTTCCTGAGATGATTTCAACAGGGACTAGTGCAGGAACATCTGTTTGTTTGCTTGCTTCTATGTTCTGATAAAATATTCAGGAAGTTGAGGTCAAGAGAATGAGACTTACTCCATCAGAGGTCTGGGGTGTTTTCTCTGTTAGCTTTAAGGCCTTGATGACAATGATTAATTAAGGATAACCAATTAGAGTCACCCAGCTGAAAGGAGTGTTTTCTAAGTCACTAGAAAAGCAACCAGCTACATTAGTTTTTTTTTCCTTTTGCCCTCAGAGAATGCTGATGCTTGAGTCTGCTTTGACTATCTTGGCTATGAAAGTAAGCAGGCTGCAGGAAGCAGATAGAATTAGAACTTGTTTAAGCAGCCATTTGCCTGTTGACTGGCCTGTTTTGAATGAATGCTTCCATTTTTGCTTAGCTCATATAGGAGGGCTTCCAGGTGACAGAAGAGAAGAACTGGGTGAACTCAACCAAAGAGTTAGCAAATGGGGAAGCTCATGGCTGTGAGCTTCAGTCCTTCTTGGGCAGTGGTGAAACAACTATTCATACCAGGGTCCAGAATTCAGATGCTTTGTGTATATCATTGCAGCAATGGAAGAGAAAGTTGGAAAAATTCAGTAAGATCTCATTACAGATGGTTGTGAGCCACCATGTGGTTGCTGGGAATTGAACTCAGGACCTCTGGAAGAGCAGTCAGTGCTCTTAACCTCTGAACCATCTCTCCAGCTCAGAACAACATGGCTTTTTAAAGGAAACCTCTTCCTGTTGGGACTGGTAATCCAGTCATTTGCAAGTTCTAGCAAATGTAAAATAGCTAAACGATCAGCCACAGCTGAGGCTAGGTAGCACTACTAGAAGTGAGCCCGAAGGGTTATGGCACAAGGTAGCCTGGAGGCCTGGGGAAAACTTTGGTGAGCCTGCCTGGGCAAATGGAGTAGTCTCTGTCACTGTGAAGAGCAGCTGGTGGACTGAACACATGCACCAGCACACACACACACACACACACACACACACACACACACACACACACACAGCTCTAAGAGATCACAGCTCAATGTTTTGATGGAATAAAGGATGTCTATTTAGGGGCTGGATAAGATGGCTCAGTGGTTTAAAGCACTTGCTGCTCTTCCAGAGAACTCAAGTTTGGTTCCTAGGGCCCACATCAGGAGGCTCACAACCACCTATAGATACAACCCCAAGCGATCTGACATCTTCTCCAGGGCACTTGACATGTGTGGCATATGCATACACAGACATAGGCACAGACAGGTTAAAAAAAATACTGAAATATTTTTAAAAAAGCATATCATTTTAGAATGTACATTTTAACAAAATATCCACTTATCTGAAATAGTGTGTTCCTCCATCCAACAGTGCTAAGACTGACAGTGCCAAGGCTCTTCAACTTGGGCATGCATCAAGATCTTTGAGGGCTTGCTAGGTAAAACATGTACTGCTAAACCTGATCTCTTGGGCCTTGGTTAAATATGTCTGGACTGGTCCAGTAACTTGTATTTTTAGCAAGTCTTGAGTACTACAGTTGAGTCAAGGAACATGCTTTTTGTGTATGACTGTGTTTAGGAGACACTGGCCAATGTCTGGGACCACATCTGGTTAGAATGGGGAAATACTAGTAACACCTCACGAAAGAGGACAAAGATGCCACTGTGTAAGAACGTTTCCCACAGCTAGGGCTCACCTGACTAGTCATTTGTGTAATTCAATAATACTGAGTTTAAGAGTCACTGGATTAGTGGCATTTGGAGGCAGACAATGTGGAGGATGTGATAGTCTCCTATCAGTAGCAGGTACAAATAGACAGCGGGGAGTTTGGCTTAATGTGAAAAGAGTAATTAAGGGGGATTTGTGGGAGACATTTTATAAAAGAAATAACTTCACACTATTAGCTAGTCACTCATTTCCCATCTTGCTCTCTATCTTGAAGAACTTATGTGAATCAAATGATCCCTTTTGAAATCAATGGGACCTGTGCTCTGCATGGGAGATGGAGTGAAAAGAAACAGCTACGTTAACTCTCACTTGGCCAAGGATGCTTATTCCTTTTAATTACATTTCAGGCAAAAAGAGGGTAGATGAAATGTTACCTTTGAATGGGTGGCAAAAATGATATGAAGAACTGATTCTGAGGGAAAACACAGGTAACACCAGGTTAAATTTAGCAGCTTAGCTAATTAAAAAGTCTTCTCTGTAAGGCTATAGATACACTGATATTTAGACACTCTTAGTCAGCAATCCCACACACGTTCTGCCTAAGGTATAAACAGAAATAAGCATTTCTATTGGTGTCTGCTATATTTGCAGCAGTCAAATAATTCTATTAGCTCTAAGGGTGGGAAAATATTATTAAAGGTTAGAAATCTGACAGGTGGTAATTACTTCTGAGACTAGAGAAAATACTTAGCTGCTGTAAGTTATAGCTGGTAGTGCAAATGAAGGCAAGCGTGTATTACACAGGCGATGTCAGAAAGGTCTCAGCACTAATGATGGAGCCGAGCAAACACTAAACGACATTCATGGAACCTTACACAAATACCCAGCTGCTGAGCAGCTGAATGGTTAGCAGGATCAGCCACATTCAAACATTTGATAACAATCTCCTGATGTCTTTCGAAAGGTACAATTAGCCCAATGTACATTGATCTTCATCCCCCTCTTTGTCACCCCTCAAGGGAAGGCTAGCGAGGTAGAATGCTTGTGGAAGAAAGGGAGACAGAGGGAGGGACAAAGTCTCATGTGAGGATTCTGTCTTGGTTCTATTATTTTTTATGTTTACCCATATCAACCTGCTATAAATCTTTTGTAAATGACCAATAGTATCGGTGTAATTTTGAGTATTATTAATAATTTATGTATATTATTATATCATCATCTTTATCGGTAATTTCTTCAAAAATGTGCACCTTACTTCTGTGTGCTATTGGTTCCACATCTGGAAGATGCTCTAAAATGTTTTCCTTCTTCTTTAAAAGCGTCTGCCCAAAAAGTGTATTACAATTTTAATATGTAAAAACAGCAGGTGGTCATAATGTTTTTACATCTTTGAGTACATCCTAGTTAGAACCAGAATTCAGAGCCAAGGTCGTTTCCTTGGTCCCCAGAGTGACCCCTCTTGGAGTTTCATGAAGACCACAGGAGCACATGTAAAAACCAGTAGTGTACATTTTTAGGTGTCATTGGATGTCTCTTTCAGTTTTCCAAAACCAAATACCTTCAGAATGGATTATTATTAGATAACCTAATTTTGGTTATTAGTTATTATCTAATAACCATTATTAGGTTATCTAATAACCTAATAATGGTTATTAGATAACCTAATTTTTATTTAAAATTAAGGTAAAAAGAAGTGCCTGGAAATCTGAGACCTTCTTTATAATACAACAAAATATGAAAAGGCAATAAGTTAGTTGGCTTTCTTTGTCTAATGCTTCAAAGTGATTGATTTAATACTTGCATGTTTGAAGCTATGCTATTTAGCAATAAAACAGGTAACTTCATGTGTGAGTTGATAAAATATGATAAAATATGAAGCAAGCTTGATATTTTCTTTTCCTATTGATTGACTGGATACAAGTGAACCCTGAATTTTGGAATCAGAGTGCGTTTGTGAGCCATTAAGGGAAATTCAACCATGTTGCTTTCCTATGACAGCTTGATGTATAGGAATTACCATCTCCACATCCTTCAGGTGGACAGAGCTTATAATGTTATTGACTTCAGTCTTTAGTCACAGGTGCTACTGAGGTTTTGCAAAGTATGAAAAGAAGGGCAGATACTTTCTATTGTCATTTAAAACATGATGCTTGTGCTTGTGATCACTCAGTGACTAGGAGAAAGTGTTAGCATACTATTGTGAAATCAAGAGAACCTAACTTGCCTGAATGCAGGATGGTATCATATACAATGGAATTCCTGAAGCTGGGGACCATGCTTTCCTTAAAACAGTATGGGTATTTAAAAATAACTAGAGATTTATTCAGATGAGATAGAAGAATACCTTCTGCAGATCAATATAGAGACGATGTGTCCTGGAAAGCATCATGTATTAAAATCAAAGTCTACAGCTTTGATTTTAATTGAGTTAGAGAATCACTCCAAACATACTTGATGTTGGATGTGGTTGTCTTTGTATGTCTTTCAGTATATATTTATATGTGAAATGGCTGAGAGACTTGACTAGTGGGTAGAATAATTCAGACGGTCCTTCAGAAAGTTAGAAAACAGCCCTAACAATTTTTGCATAATTAATATCCATTTATTTCTTAGTTTTCCTCAACTATATATTTTAAAACCCTTTTTAAATTTAGTGATAAGAATCTAAGATGTGAATAGAAATAATGATAATAACATAATGGCACAATCCAATTTTCAAAACTACTATTTAACTTTCATTTTAAACTTTCTTTCCATTATTTTCAATGTAAATGTTTTATTTCCTAATAAAAAAGAAACTGATAAAAATAGTAACTCATTTTGAAGCCTAACAATATTAAGCAAATATTTTTCCATATCATTTGATATTTAACTGTAAGTTTACTTTAAAGCTTAGATTTAATAAGTGGCTTGTGTGGGGATGTAGGTGTGCGCATGCCATTGCATGGGCATAACTCTCATAGGATATTGGTCCTCTCTTTCTGTCCTGTTTGAGACAGGTTCTCTTGTTATTTGCCTCTGCACACAGCAAGCCAGCTTGTCCCTGAACTTCTGGGAATTCTGTCTACATCATCTATTTTGCTGTAGAAGTGCTAGAGTTATAGATATATGTGCTACCATGTCCCTCCTTAGGCAGGTTCTAGGCATCTGAACTTACTTAGGCCATCATGCTTACATGGCAAGTGAGCCATCTCCTAGTCAGGCAATGACAATTTTAAAGTCATGTTGAGTGATACACTCATGTTTCGCTTCCATATCTTTCTACCACATCAAAATAGTTTCTCTACGTTCCTAAGAATTTCAACTTGTTCTTTTTAAAAAATGTTTGTGTGTATGTGTCTGTGTAAGTGTGTGCCGTGTGTGTGTGTGTGTGTGTGTGTGTGTGTGTGTGTGTGTGTGTTTGTGCCAAATGAGTATACTGCCCAGGGAGGCCAGTAGAGTGTGACAGGGCCCCTGAAGCTGGAGTTACAGGCAGTTGTGAATAGACAGTCCTGGTTGCTGGGCCTTTGGAAGAAGAGTATAGTCATTTAACCATGAAAGTTAAAGCTCAACCATCTCTCTAGCTCAGTAATGATTCTTAATAATCTACTTTGTGGAAGTATTTTGATGACATGGCCACTAGGCTATTATTTGACAGTGAGTTTCTATTATTTTATATAAAATATCAATATTACTGCTTCATATACATTAGTGCATTAAAATCTATGTTGGATTACTTCCATAATGTAGATTCTCCCAAGTAGAATTAGAGGTCAAATGTTATGAATCTTACTTTTGCTGATGGTTTTATATTCTTAGTTAATTCATTACTAATTCATTCTTAGTAAATGTGTGTCAGCAACATAAAAAGAGATGTATTTTCCATTCTTTCTGAAAGGGTTAAATGTATTTTTAAGATTTACTGAAGTGTTTCTGGATAAATGAAAAAAAGAGAAAATGCAAATCAATGTAGTGTTGAATATCAGTATTTATTTTCTTTTTGTTTTTATGCCTTAGTTTTACATAATTCTTCGAATTTTTTCTGAATTAGAAGACTGTGAGAGAAAATACTCCACATCTTAAAGTGATCTCTATGTTAATAGTAATTATTAACCATTAAGGTATTCTTTAACTTTTATAAACCAGGTGTGGTCCTGTGGACTGAATTTTTTTTTAAATTTTTTTTATTAAGAACATTTTTTATTCATTTTACATACCAATCAAGGATCTCCCTATTCCCTCCCCCTCCCAACCCATCCCCACATTCCCTCCTACAAGAAGGTAAGGTCTCCCATGGAGAGGTACGTTTAGCAGAGGAGGGTCCAAGCCCCTCCCCCTGCCTAGGCTGTGAGAAGTGTCCTTGCTCAGACACAGGTACCTATTAGGACCGAGTTTTTTTCTACTTTTTAATTTATTGATGAAATTGCATAGCAAACTGAAGTTGGGGGACTAACAAATACTTATAGTGCCCCATATGGTAATAAGGAGATGAGCAAGACAAGAATCTTGGAACCTGGGGCTTATGCAGGGACACTTCCCTCAGCCTGGGAGGAGGGGACTGGACCTGCCTGGACTGAATCTACCAGGTTGAGCTGAATCCCCAGGGGAGTCTTTGCCCTGGAGGAGATGGGAATGGGGGATGGGCTGGGGGGAAGGCGGGGGGGGGGGGGGGTCGGGGGGACGGAGGAGGACAGGGGAACCGGTGGCTGATATGTTTAATTTATGAAAATTAAATTAAATTATATATATAAAAAAAGATCACACACACACAAAAAAGAATCTTGTCCTCAGAGGCAGGGAGTGCAGTGGCAAAGTGTGCTCCTGGCCAGGGAGCAGGGGGCAAGAACCACCGTTTCTATGGGAAAGTTGGCAGGGGAACTCAGTGGAGAAAGCTGAGGGCTGGCTCTGAAGAGATGTGAGTTTTGCTTAATATGAGAGGATGGAGGGCAAGGTAGAACTTCCGGTGTTGGTTTTGAGATCAAAGAAAAGAATACAGACATTAAGGGATGGCATTATCTCTGATGATGTCAACAAAGGCTGTATGCGTCACTGACTTTGTGAAATCAATCCTTGTTAACTTGAGATCCTTTTCTGTGAAGCTTAATTAGTAGATATTTATTTGTATACTTAATGGCACAATAAATGAAAGCAAGTGTTTTTGATGTAGTTATATTTTCATATATTTATAGAATGTACACATGGGCATTAAAACATTACTAAAATATGAAGAAAAAAACAGGAAAACAAATCCAGGCATAATTGCTGTTCATATGAATGCCCATGGTTTTGAAATCTTTCGAAACGTGTTTCTTTTGAAAATAGAATCATTGGAACCCTACTCCTCATTCTGAGTCTCCTTGCCCAGCCTTAATACATGGGGAGGTGCTTATTCTTCTTGCAATGTGATATGCTATATCTTGCTGATACTCCTTAAGAATTAAAAATACTCAGAAATTCCTTATACACTTTCTTATCGTAGTCAAATAAGCCTTAGGTAGTTGTTTTGGACCCTTTGCTAGCCTTGTCCTCACATGGGACTGCTGGGTTTTATTTTTGTACAGTATGATTAACCCCATTTTGCTCCGATGAAGTTCTTAGAAGTACTTCCTTGGTAACTTCCAATCTTACCATGCAATTTTTCCAATTGTCCTGATCTTTGTCAGCATATCTTCTCTTGCTAATTTGTTGGTGCTATTCTGGCATAGGTAACTGTGATATAACTAAGGCTGTAAAAATAAGGTAATGGGAATCTAAAGAGCAAATAGCGGTTTCTTCTTGAGTAAAGGGCAAATACCCATGCACATATACACATAATAGATACATACATACTGGCAGATACATAGATACTTAATATGTAAGTGACCTAGAAGACTTTTCTAATTATTGACTAGGCAAACTATGTTTCTTACTCAATGATCCTGTTCTCTAAAACTTAATGCCAACCAAAACTGAATTTTATAGAAGGCTTAGAAAGAGCTGCCATACTTTCCTTCATGGTGTGAACAGAGTACAGTATTCTTTCACCTTAAACCACACAAACTGTAGTTGCTATGTAAATCCCCTGAGGTCATTGCTTTTCCAGAGTCATCTGAAATCTGTCCTGTGAAATTATGAACATCAGCTTTTATTTTAATCAATACTTTTCCCACTGTAGGGAGCAGAGGAAGCCCTGAGTGAGTGGTATCCTTCGTGAATGTTGATATAGACATGGCGACATATAGAACTTCATCGCCTCAGCCCCATGAGAGTAGCAAAGATTTCCTCAGGGGTCCAAGTGCAGATAATTGACTAATGTGTACAAAAACTAGCAACTGCTGCTTTGTCTTCCTGGGTGTTTACAGCCTGGGACTGTTCACCTACAGAGACCTACTATGGAGGCCAGCTAACAGCTCCCCACTGTGCTGCACATAATAAACATGCTGAGGTTCTCGGTTGCTGTGGTACTACTGCTCTACCAAAGTGCATGCCAATCTGATTCCAGCTTTTCTGTATTTCTTCATTCTCTTGTTGCTGATGCCCATAACCAGAGTTCCAGGACTCAAGTCATTTGAGGTGTGGCACCTCACTGTTTCCAGCTCTTCTCTCTTTCTCTTATTCCTTCCTTCCTAAGAAAAACCAGAACTAAAGTGGATTTCTGGGTTAACCACCTCATTTTTAGAAAGCATGTTAAACATTAAATAAGAATTAGTCATGTGGCAGAAGTAGGTATGGCATATATTTGGCCAGAGTCACACATTATCCTGGAGTTAGAGTTCTTTGATTTCTACAGCTTCATAGTCTGATATGCAGTGAATTCCTGGCCTGAAAACAAAACAGAACTGAGGGGGTAGTGCAGCAGAGAGCAGGCAGAAGTAGTCAGCAGCGTCACCCATCACAGCCACAATGCTTTACAAAGGTGGGAAGCTTATCTAATGATGGAAGTCATGCAAAAGCAAGTGAAAATGAAAGTCTACTCCTACTTTATGCTGATTTCTTTTGTTATCTAATTTAGGCAGCACAATACAAAGTAACTGAAACAACACTGTAGGGAGCATTAGTAGTGCTGTTTCTGTATTGCTCTGATACTGAAATACACGAGACTGCAATCACCCCTTTATTTAATTATAATCAAATGAACAGAAGGTGGAAAGATTGTTTTCTGATCTATATTAATTTGTTGTTGTTAGGAAACTCCCCACTGACCTGTTTCCCATTCTTATTAAGGACAGGATATATTACACATAATCTATCCCTCATTCTTTCAGAATTCCTGTCAAATAGACCTGTAGGAATGAAGAGACTCTTTGAGCCTCAGGCTGCTATTTTAAAGGA
>CABHPP010134331.1:0-36707 GCA_902168425.1 Peromyscus attwateri
GGGGAGTTCAACACTTCGTCTTTCATGGTATACCTTACCATATATTACCTTACAATTTGTTGGGATCATAACTGTACCACATACATGTGATAAACCTTGCTTTCCCTGTCCTTTTTCAAGATATAAGAAGCAGTTCAATTTGCCTTCACCTGGCATTTGGTATTATATTTTTGAAACAGAGCATGAATTAGGGCAAAGTACATGTAAACAGTCACAAATATACACACAAAACTATATTGTTAACATTAGCACATATACACAAATTATGTGTGTGTTTGTGTTGTGGCTATAGAAATAAAAATCTGCCTTCTACTATGAAATTGTATTTAATAATCATTAATAAATGTATAATGGCTTCCTTGACTTCCTTAATGAAAACAATAAAACTCAACTTGTTCCCCACAATTCAAAAGCAGCATAGCTTTCCTTGGAGTGGTCCCTATGCTCTGAGAAAGCTTCATCCTAACTTTGTGTCACAAAGTTCTCAGGGAAGAGAAAGCACCTACTGGCATCCTCATGGGGCATGATCATGGCAAAAGTCAAATAGAAGTGCACTTACTGTGCGAATCTAAGCAGTCAGTCCAGTCAACTGGCTATAAGGCACTGGATATAGCAATGGCCTGTTTTACAGCCCGGGCATGCACTGAGCCAAACATTTAAAGTCAAGAGGGATGAGCTTCAGTATTTTAGAATTTCCCAAGACATACATCAATATTATTATTTCTCCAACCATCTCAAAGTATACACATCCCACAAGTGATTTTTGATCTCTATTCTGTGAATTCTACTTGTTAGAATATGATTTGGGCAAGATATTATTATGACATTATTATCCATTCACTTTTTGCTTTCTTGTTTTAGTAAAACAAAAACATATTCAATCTACCATTCTCAAACAGTATACTTTGTTTGAAATATTAAAATTATTTTGAAATAATTTGAATTTAAATGTACAGATGACCTGTATTTGTGAAAACATTGTATTTTGAACATGTAGAATATCAGTTTTGTGATCATCTTAGCAATTTTCACCAACAATAAAATCATTCCTTGACATTTGAAGACAATTACTTCCAGGACTCCTCAGAGATACCAAAATCTATAGATGCTCAAATTCTGTGCATGAAATGGAACAGTATTTTCATATAACCTCCATAAAACCTCTACTGTTCTTTAAATTGTCTCTATATTACCTGTAATATCTATTACAAAGAAAATGGTATGCAAGTAATTGTTTGGAAAAAATGACAAAAAGTCTGTACAATGTATACAGCACAGATATGACCAATGTTGGACTGAATGTGGTAGTCCAGGTCAGCAGCCAAGCAGCAGCATTCAGTGGGTAGCTGAATCCACAAAAGCAGACTCTGAAGGCATAAAGGGTTGATTCTAATATACTATGAATTAAATTAATGTTTCATCTATTTCTATAATGAAAGTATAAGCTTTGTGAGACTGAAACAACTCTACATCTTTATTCTGCTTGTTTTGTTTATTCACTTGATGAATCAACATTTTACATCTGATCTTCAAAAAAATAGCTGAATGATAAGTGGATACATATATTACTCAGACTTGCCTTAACTAGCCATTTTGAAAGACTTATAAATGTTCACATAAGGAGTAAAAATTAATAGAAATTGAAAGTCTGATGAAATTGACTTTTACACTGTAGATAATTTTTATACATTTCATATCAGTTTATTTTCATATGAATGATAAATGAAATAAAACTGTCATAGGTCAAGCCTTAAGGCTTTGGTTCTACCTGGTTTAAAATTAGAATAAAATTTAAGAACATATTTTCAAATTGTCTTATATTTTTATCATAGGAATTTAAATTAGCAGCAAAATTTGTAAATATTTAAGTTTACGTGTATAAAATGGGCATCTATCACCTGGAATGGATATAGGTCTCAGGGATCTGTTGTGTAAGATGTTGGTATCTCAGTTTATAAATCACAGAATGCTCTTAGAAGGAACAAATTGTGACAAGTTCGTAACACAGACTCAAGGTGGCCACTATTAATACCCAAAAGAGAAAACAAAGGTCTAAATGTCATGGTTATATATACTTTAAATAATACTAATAATACATATGTAAGAGCCAGTGGAAAGTGAGGAGTGTTTTAGAATATTATTTTAAGGTGTGTTACTTTTGTTTAGGCTCTGGAACATTTGTTTAATGATGCAAAGATGTGTTGCATTTGTTTGATTAAACAAAATTCACCTGTGGTCAGGAGGCTGCGTCAACAACTACCTGACAGGAAGGGGTAGTAAAGAGCAAGGTGGAGAAGGGCTTTTAAGTGGGAGCAAGGAGAAAGATGAGGGTCTTTTGGGAGAGGAGAGAACAAAGAGAGTAGGATATTAGAGGGCCAGCTGCCCAGCTACATAGCAAGTCACAGAATAAGAAACAAAAAAGGGAATAGAGGAATAGAGAAGGCAAAGCCCAGAGGCAAATGGGAGATGAAATAAATTAAGAAAAGCTGACTAGAAACAAGCCAAGATAAGGCTGGGCATTTATAATTAAGGATAAACCTATGTGTATGATTTATTTGGGAGCTAGGTGGCTGGCCCCACAAAAGAAACAAAGAGCAAAAACAAACAACAACAGAGGAATGCTATAAAATATCCTCTGGATATGAACTTGCCAAAAACACACATGGACTCACAGCTGCTCTTATGACCTGAACAAGGTCAAGGTAGCTAAAAATCCCAGAGTAGATGTTGCAGATGATTGCCAGGCCACACCCACTACTGAGGAGCTGTAGGGATAGCTCTCCTAGGGAAAGGAATCTCAAGGATGATGTGGTGTTCCTGCAATCCAGTGGACGGTCCCACACCCATAAACTTATGGACTGCACTAATTGCACTTGTTATGTTATCAAAACAACAACAATGACAAAGCCAAAACAAACAAACTTGGAGTTGAACGGAAGGTTTGTGAGAAATATTGGAGGAATTAGAGGAAGTAATGGGAGGAAGACATTATATTTCATTCTATACATTCAAGGATTTTTTTCAAAAATAAAAAAAAAATTCAAAAATCATCTTTCAATAATTAAGTAAATACCATAAGTGATTGTAGTTACTTCTAGTTGTTATTTTTAAAGAATTGAGAATGGGGACTATCTTTATGTATTTTTATTTTATTTTAAAAAATGGCAGTAATATGTGGGCAACAGTTGCGAAGTACTTGTGTATGTCTTGTGTATGAAGGTGACCATGGTTTGAACACATTTGAAAACACAAAATTTCATAGCTAAAGAGGAAGACAGGAAGTTTGCAGCCCTTTGGGTAATATGAAGCGATCTTGTTAACAAAAAAGAAATAAGAGTAAGGAGGCTGAGGAGGAGAAAAGGGAGGAGGAGGAGAAAGCAGAGGAGTAGGGAGCTGAAATGGTTTTACATGAAGATTTTAGTGTTTAACTTTAGCTATAGTCTAACATTCTGAACTAAAAAATCTGGAAGTTTGCCATTATGGTGTATAACTAAGATATTGCTGTTTATGGTTTGCACACACACACAAAAACCCGCCATATAATTACATTAAGGAAATACTGCTGTTATTTTACAAGGAAAAAACGTCACTAAGGACACACAAACTTCTATCCGCTTACATATTTTTATGAAAGTATCCTTACATCTTGAACTAAAATCAAAGGATATCCATTTCCATTTATTGAATGAAAACAAAGATAAATACTTTTCACCAGATTATTATTCTAGGAAATGTAGTTGTTATTTGACAAACCCAGCCTACGTTCTTCATGTTTGTTACAGTCCAATAACTATGGTAATGTTCATAAATTAGTGTTATTTAAATTGATGTTAGTATTGTTTTCATACAATGTGAATACATGATCCAGAATATCACAACAGCTGTGATTTATAAACATTGAATGGTAAACAATTTCCCACACTATGATCTCTTTCTAATTAGAAATCATATTAATCTTAAATGTCAAGAATTCAATTAAGAAACAGAAATATTCCAACAAAGTACTTTCAACTACCTCTTTATTTCAGGCATTATTGATTCTTCTAATTATCAAATTCTTTAGAAAGTTATTCTGTTACCAAAATGTATCCTTGAAGTTGTCTGTGCATTATTGAATGAATGGACTGATTAATTTAAGTTTAGAATCTCAATGGCAAACACAGTGGTCCAAACAAAATAAATAATAAAGGACTTTTAACAGAAGCATTTTAATTAACTTTATAATATAATAGTACTGAGTCCAGAGAGCCTGTCACAGAAATAATTTTATTTCAAAACTATGAAATAAGGCTGAGTGTTCACACAGATCACTAAATAATGTTCAATTTAAAACTAACAGCACTTTTTTAATAGTTGCATTTGGTTATATAATTATGAAATTAATCTTAAGGTTACAGAAAAATTATTTATACTTAGTTTTAAATGGTGTCACCTTAGCATTTCAATGTAAATATGTGGTAAAGTGAAGAGAATACAAAAATATTCCAGTGAGAACACATTCTGCATAAGAATGTGTTCCATTTGTTATTCATTTTAATGCACAGTAATTTTGAACATTTTATAGAAAAAGAAAAGTCATGTTTGAATGAATATTGATGAATTCCTTATGCCTCTATCAACTATCTTGGCAGTCATCATACAATGGAGAGAGTTTGCCCTCTGGTTCAAATCAATATATTTTTGTTGTAAAATACAACACACCAAGTAGTTAAGTGTTAGTTTCAAATCTCTAGAATCATTAGTTTACAAAAATATTGAGGTAGGGATTCAATATGAGTATAGACATTGCTCCCTAGGAAAAGCATGTATCTATTTCACAATAAAGGATGTAACAAAAAAAGTTATAAAGGAAGTATTGATGGACTTACTGGGCAAGAATATGTGATTTTAATTTGATGGATTTATTTAGAAAGCAGTTTCAAGTGATGGCTGAAATAAAATAAGAGAAATGTAGAACATTTGTATTCATCCATAAAATGTTGACAGCTCAAACTTTTAATATCAAACAAGTTTATGGATCTCAGATATTTTTCTATGAAGGGTGATAATACTGGCATGATGGTGTGGGGATCATAACATTTGATATGTGTTTGACATATGTTTGCAAGTTTGCAATGGTCTGTAGAGGCCCAGTTTTTATTTCAATATACCCAATATTGGCAAAATTTTTATCTGATAAGTTAGGTTTCTTGAATGAATATGCTATTAACATTTTCTGAATAATTTGTCTCCTTTGTGCCATGTGGGATAGAGAAGGGAATAAAGAATTAGTTTTTTGCAACTGAGTTTTCCCTTCCATGTATTCACTGTTAAAGAAAAATGAATGATAATCTAGTTCTGACTGAGAACATATAGGATCTTAGTTACTTTCTTCTTGCTGTGGCAAAACCCCATGGTCCAGGAAACTAATAAAACAAGGCATTTAATGTGGACTTACAGTTGCAGAGGGTGAGTACATGAGCATCATGGTGGGGAGCACGGTAGTAGGCAGGCAGTCTCATAGTACAAGCAGTAGCTGATAGCTTACATTCTTGATACACAATCAGGAGACACAGAGAGTTGAGTGATAAGGACATGGACTTTTGACCTCAAAGCCTATTCCCAGTGCCACACCTCTTTCATTAATGCCTCTTGATAATTCTCAAAAATTCCATCAACCAAACATTCAAATACATGAGCTTATAAGGGCTATTGTAATTCAAACCATCACACATACATTTGTCAGTAACAGAAAGATGTCATAGTTCATAATTAATTTGGAAAATTGCATAATTATTGAATTACAGATTAATTAAACTACAGAACTTCATAGAAGCATAAATTAGTCAAATATTTATTTTAGTAACAATCCAAGAGATGAATAGCTCTGAGAATGAAGTTCCCATCTTGTCAACTCCCATCTGTAAGATTTTATTCATATGTCACATTAGATGAAACTTTACTTTATATCTGAGAATAAGGTCCTTTATAAAAGTAATTTCCCATACTTTATTATAAGGATAATAGCACAGGTGAAGATAAGATGAATTAACTTACAATGGTGCAGAGGAAATGTAGTTTGAACAGTAGCACTGTGCACAGTCCACTTCCTGCTCTGGCACAGGACCAGATCAGGAGCATCCATATCTGATGACTGTAATTCTATCTCCGGGGTTCTGGTTTCCTCTTCCAACCTCTGAGGGCATCTGCATGAACCTATGTGGATACCTGGATACACACACACACACACACACACACACACACACACACACACATACACACACATACACACACATACACACATATACACTCACACACACACACACACACACACACACACACACACACACACAATTGTGTGCACACATGTAGCTGAATTGAATTTTTCTCCAGTCCTGCCTGGCCCACCGTCAGGACAAATCTCTCTCACCCGCAGGTGCTCAGACCCAATCAAGTAAACACACAGAGACTTGTACTACTTATAAACTGTATGGCCATGGCAGGCTTCTTGCTAACTATTCTTATATCTTAAATCAACCCATTTCTATTAATCTATAAGTTGCCACGTGGCTCGTGGCTTACTGGTATTTTAACATATTCTCATGGCGGGAGCTGACAGAGTCTCTCTGACTCAGCCTTCCACTTCCCAGAATTCTCCTCTCTGCTTGTCCTGCCTATACTTCTTGCCTGGCTACTGGCCAATCAGTGTTTTATTCATTAACCAATCAGAGCAACACATTTAACATACAGAACATCCTACAGAACACACTCATACAAATAAATATAAATATTAAGAGTAATGTACAGCAGCAAAAATATATTGTCAATGACTAGAATGATGTGAATTTGTATTTTATCACAACACATAGAATGATGTGAATTGGGTGGAAGGCACCAATTACTTGTAAAAAAGACATTTAGCTTTAGTTCTAGAAACATATTTTAAAAAGCAAGTCTATGAAACCTGAGGCACATGGGTAAATGTGACAGAACAGTGCACAATAACATCCCAGTGTCAAAGAACTTTGCGATCAACTGCAATATGTGTGTAGTTATCAGGTGGCATTCAACTCCTAACTAATTAAGCATTCTTCAACAGTTAAACTATGCTCATTGCTTTTGCAAGTAGCCACATGGCACTGATGACCTAGGATGATGGTCTAGTTTTCTACCCATGATGAAATTCTTCTAGAATGGCGCTTGCCCCTTTGTTCACCTGGTCAAAACTCCCTTTGATCTACCATCTGATGGTCTTTCCTCCTTTCCCCCATTTTTATTTAAGAGTCATCAGATTGTGTTGCTTTTTGGCAAACATATTTTGTCCATCTCCTTCCATCTTCCTTTTGTATTTCATAGGTATCACAAGCAATATATTCTTCCCTTTTAAATTCCTCTTATATACTTTAAAGAAGACTCAACTGATCTGAATGGGCTCTTGCTAGTAATAGAAAAGTCTAAACGTGGTCTCTTAATTTGTTGAGTAAATTTTAATATACTTCAGACATGTTGGATACATTGAAGTGTTCCATGGAGACTGACAATGGAGAATAGTGTATACACTTAAAGTTTGTGTAAAATTGTGTAGTAGTTTTCTCTGAGATTGACATTAAAAACACTAAGCTACAAGGTTATGACTTCAGAGTCAAGGCATGTACACCCCAGCAACATCTTTTCTTTCCCTCGAACCATGGCATAAGTTCATACTGTACCACGGTAGCTCTACAAAGAAACATTCTACAGAGCAGAGAGTTCAGTTTATTTTGTTAAAAATGGATTATATAGTTGCCTCATATTTAGAAAGTGTTCAAATGCTCTTACTTCAATGAATATAGATTTTTTTTTTGAATGGGATGTGAAACACTGTGGGGAAGTCCTATTGGTTTGAACATGGTGTTTTACATGAGCTACATTTTGAGGCAAGTCCTAAACTTCTTTGTACAAGAGACTGAGAAAATATACAGAGTGGAGAGTTCATTGATAGGCAGATAAAGAATGCTGAACCAGCATGGCTGGGAACACAGTCATCCTTTGAGTGTAAGATAAACAGTATGAAAGACAGATAGAAAACCTACGAGATTGTGTCTGCAAGCATATATTTTTGCCTTTAATTTGTCAACCTTTTCTAAGTTATTAATTATACAAAATATTTCATGACTTTTGTTTTTATCATGACATGCAAGATAGTATAGACTCTAGTCTGTACCATTCTCTTAATAGTATTAATTTATTAATTATTTGAGGATTTCATACATTTACATTGTGTATTTTGACCTTATATAGTTGTTTGTGTGGGAGCTCCCCCTCAACACCTGGCACCCTGGCATCCCTATACCCAAAGAGTCTGGAATGTTCTGGTGGAAGATCCACCTCACATCCCCTCTCCCATCTCTTTCCCCAAACTCACCCCTTCAAAGCCCACAGCTCCTTCCCAACCCTGCCACTTCAAAGCCCACCAAACACAGCTCCTCCCCAAACCCGCCCCTTCAAAGCCCACCAAACACAGCTCCTTCCCCAGAGAGGCTCTAGACCACTCCCACAGGGTATATAAGCTACATTCCAGAAAACAGACACTTGGCTCTTCTGGTCTCTCATCCCTATCTCCTCTCCTCGGGGCTCAGGGGGTTGGAATCACCTGGAACACTTTACCCATTAAACTGGGCCTTTTCCTAATTTGGATTGCTGCATCAGCAGAGAGGCCTATCAGGGTGCCAAAAACAAAACAAAACAAAACAAAACAAAAAAAAAAAAAAACCCTTATCAATAGTATGTAAATTTTATGCTGAAACTTAATAGAATTAAGTGGAAAATATATAGCTATGTATATTATTTTGAGAAAATGAACAGAACATTTAGTCAATTATATTAATTTCTCCTTACATGTTAGATCCCACTTAGTATGAGTAAAGAATCCTCAGAGCACAAGGAATAACAAAAGCAATCTGAATGGAAACCTTTTCAAAGTCATGTATTTTAGAGCAAGGAGAAAAAATTAAGCAGCAAGATTTCACCAAGATTTCACCCTGGTGCTAAACCAAGGAAATAAATAAAACAAATTAAAAAGTGAAAGAGTTTGATAATGACTGGAGGTACTTTATGTAAATAATCACCAAAGAGCAATGGAAAGAGGTCGTTCAATGGCTGAGATGCGAGATTGGAGGGTAGTCATGGGGGAGAAACTTTTATTTACCAGAGATTTGCACTTAATTAGTGCAAACTCATTCCACAAGTTTGGAAATACATATTTGACAACAAAAATCAATGCATACCGAATTAAGGATAAGGTTCTAAATATGTCAATATAATATAACATAACAACTGAATTTTGCTGATTAGAATAGTGAGATAACATGTCACAAAGAAGGAAACAGTTTTGAAACTGCCTGGCCTGATGCAAAACTAAACCACTGAATGTGGCCTGGAGAACTGGCTCTTTGGTAGAGATATAACAGAGATGAGCACTGATTTGTATCCCCAACATCACAACAGAAAACAAAAACAAAATAGAATTGATCTCTTTCCTGATTATGCATTTTAGGTGTATAGTCTGGTAGAAGCATCCTTGAACTGACTTTTCTGAAATGGTGTGAAAGTTAACACCAGAAACAAGAAATAAAAAGATGCACTTATGAAAAGAGAAGAAATAAGAACAATCAGGCGAAATGTGAGGCATCACACTGGATGTGGGTCAACTTTGAATTTTAGATGAATACTTGAACCACAATTCATCTGAATTAGGTCACCCATCCCTGGTGACACATGTATTTCAGAAATTAACATTGACTTTCATGTCATTGAAATATTTCTTTTTTTATTATTTCTTTTCTTTTCATAAGATTAAAATATAATCACATCAGTTAACCCTCCATTTCTCCCTCCAAATCCTCCTAGATACCCCTCCTTGCTCTCTTTGAAAATTATGTCTTTTTCCATCAATTGTCGTTATACACACACACACACACACACACACACACACACACACACACACACACAAACCACATACTCCCTAAATACATAAATAAAATCTGATTTGTCTGTACAATGTTATTTGTATGCATATTTGAGGGCTGACTCTGATACGGACTGGCCAGGACACAGAAAAACTTCAGCTACAGCTGACCATTTGGTTTCCCTTAACCCTTTGGGTTGCTCTTCCCTGGGGAAGACTACTTTTCTTGCTTTCAGCATTCTGTGGTTGTTTGTAGATCTTTGTGTAGGGTTGAAACCCCTCTTGTGTAGCAGTTTTCTCCCATATTGCAACGTTCCATCCTGCCGAGAAGCTCAAAACAGCTTTTGGAAGTCCTCGAAACTGACCAGATTCCCTTGGTCTGCCTCCTGCCACCAGAGTAAGCAATAAAGATGCCTAAAAGTCACTGTTAGACAAGCCTGCGACCAGCCCCGCCATCTGGAAGACAGAAAGCAGAGCTGCCTGAAAGTGGTTTAGACCAACTGAGTCAGCTGGAAAGGGCACTCTCAAACTTCTTGAGCTACAGTGTAGTGTGTGCTAGATTCCCAGATTTTACTTCATTAAAAATAAACATTAACATCAAACCATGGAAGTACAGGGTAAATATTTCCATGATATGGGTTTCTCTTGGGGCTGAAGACTTGGAGACTGTCTGTCTTTGAAGGGTTTAAAGATAATGTATTCATATATATATATATATATATATATATATGATGGACACTAGATATTTTATTATTTTTTCTCGGTAATCTCCCTTTCCTCAATTCGAATCTATAGGCTTATTTCTCCGAGTGCTGATGTCAGAATGCTAAGAGCAGATAGTATGAACTGTTCTTAAATCTCCATGAATGTGAGCCATTTTAGAAAGAGAGAAATTACCTGTTTTAAAATCTAAGTTTTTGTGAATTCAATATTAAATTACTTATGCAAGAAGTACTTTAAAAGTTCACTTGCAAGAATTTTATGAAGACTGAAGATGTTGGAGATGCATTTTGCAAGACAAAGAAGGCTTTAAATTAATGTTATTAATCATTAGATTTCATGTTAATAATATATTCAAAATTAATTGAAAGCTATGATGTGGTTAAAGATTCTCTTTGAGACCAGAAGATAGCACCTGCCATTTTTTCCTTTGTAATTTTATCATGAATCCTTTTTAATGTATTAGGAAACCCTATTGCTATTACATTATGAAGTGAATTGATGAACTTTATTTCAGGTTATAGAATCATTACAAAATCCAGTTTTTAATTAGATTTGGATATTATATACACAACTTAATGATCATAGGCTAAAAACATTATCTACTTAATTTTGCTCTGCTGTGAAATTTTTCTTACCTTGTAGTGTTTCTTTCAACTCTGCATTTTATCATCATGTAGAAGTTACCAATGTGCATGTCATCAGTTCTCAAAACACATCTGCTCTGCTTCTCAGAATGGAGAAATAATAAGGGAGGTCTGTTAGTCACCATTCCTCAAGGAGGAATGGAAGTTCTTGAGATAAAGGGCAAACAAAGACAATGAATCACGTTGCTTTACAATGTGTGACACTGTGAAAGTGCTATCTTAATAGTTAGAAGCCCTGCATACTACAGCTAGCCTCTCACATTTCATCTTCCTTCACTTGTACAGTAAGACTTGAAAGCAAATGATGGACTGAAACAATCCCTGGTTTTTATTAGACAATAAATTGATGTTGTCCATGTATCACCTATATGTCAAATTGAAGAGTAAGCTACAAAGATTTTTATTTGTCCCATTCTTCTCATTGAATGTATCAGAAAGGTTTCAATGCTTGACACAGTGCCGAAAAGTTCCTCTACCTTTAGTCTTACCTGTGTTAAATAATAAGCCCCAAATCTAACTTCCTCTGAATGTTTTCATTGTATATCTCACAACATTTTACTGAAAAAAATCAGACATTAAAAACAAATATCATTATTAAAATACATAAATCTAACATATATATGCTAAGTAGTTCTTGGAATAAAACCATTAATGTCCTTCTTGCTGAATTTAAGGGCTTCTCTAATCTGGGCCCTAGGTGCTCATTTATACTCCTTCCTGACTGAACTATATGATCCAGAATATGACTGTAAAATAATTGTGCCATAGTAATATTTAACATATATCCTCTTCCTTCTTTCCTGTCTGTGTTCCAGCTTTAGGAAATGTCTTTCTGGTGAATTAAACCTTCTTTACTTTAAACAAAGTAACCATCTTTGCATTTTCATTGAGTTCATTCTGCCCTTCTTTTCTCTTGTTTAGCCAATAGCCCTTTCGATGCAATGATTACATCTATCAATAGTGTCTAATTTGTACGTGCGTGTATTTACCTGTCTCTTTACTCTTCTTCACTCTCCAATTGTGACAAAAGTTACATAAAAAGTAGACCCAGTTCTCATACAACAGTGGTTTTACAAAAGAAATTACTTAAGGATTTTAACTTTAAAATTAAATCCCCATATTTTGTGTGGATAATGAATAGCAACTTCTCTTTTACAATAAAAAATTGGAAATAATAAAATATTCATTGCATTTATGTAGAGAGAAATAACATTGTTTTTAGGAGGCTGGAGAGAGGGGGATATGGGAGTGTGATGCCCTTGGCTCTGAAACTGTAACAGGCGTCCTGAAGTCTTCTGCCATACAGCCATTCCAGTTTCTGTTCTGTTTCTTTGCAGACCTCAGTGGTTCTTCTACTCTAAGTCTCTTCCCTCCACCAACAGCCAGGCCCCACTATCACTTCTGTAGCCTGGCAAACCACTCAGCTGTCACTGCTGATGTTGATCATCTGCCTCTGCCTTCACTGCTGTTTTTCCTTTTTATCACTTCTTCCTTCATGTTAGCAACTCGAACTTCATTGCTCATAAGAAGAAAAAATGTTCTCCAGAGGGAATCTTTTTTTACTGGGACTAACATGCAAAACTAGGGAACATATCCAGGAGCTTTTTACCAAACTGACTTCAGCATTAAATTAACAGCACATGTCACATGCAACTGAAGGTGTGTGTTTAGATCAAGCACAGCATTGTGTCCTTACCAACAGTCCCTAGATGAATGAGTGAGAGAGCAAGGAAAGAGATACCATGATAGATGGAGACATCAAGGGAACAGGGTGCTAGGGAAGTTCCCAGGAATCCACAAGGATGACCCCAACTTAGACTACTAGCAATAGTGGAGAAGGTGCCTGAACTGGCCTACTCCAGTAATCACATTGGTGAGTACCCTGTCATCATAGAGCCTTTCTCCACTAACTTATGGAAGCAGATGCAGAGATCCAGGTCGAGCTCTAGGAGTCTAGTCAAAGAGAAAGAAGAGAGATTCATGACCTAGTGGCATCAACACCATGATGGGGAAACTACAGAGACAACCAAACCAAACTAGTAGAAACTCATGAACTGTGGACCAATAGCTGTGGAGCCTCTATGGGACTGGACTAGGCCCTCTGCACAGGTGAGACAGCTGTGTAGCTTGACCTGCTTAAAGGGCCCCCTGACAATAGGATCAGGATCCATCCCTAGTGCATGAGCAGGCTTTTTGGAGCCCACTACCTATGGTGGGACACCTTACACAGCCATGGCTCAGGGGAAGGGACCTGGACCTGCCTCAACTGAATGTACCAGGCTCTGCTAACTCCTCATGGGAGGCCTTGCCTTGGATGAGATGTAATAGGGGATGGGTTGCCGGGGAAGGCTGGGGAGTGGGAGAAAGGAGGAAAGGGGGATCTGTGGTTGGTATATAAAATGAATAGAAATTTTCTTAATAATAAAAAAGTAAAATAAAATAAAATAAAATATCCACTCTTAAAAAAAAGGAAAAAAAAGAAAAAAAATGAGCAGAACCTTTATTTATTTATTTATTTTGGTTTTTTCGAGACAGGGTTTCTCTGTGTAGTTTTGCGCCTTTCCTGGAGCTCACTTGGTAGCCCAGGCTGGCCTCAAACTCACAGAGATCCGCCTGCCTCTGCCTCCCGAGTGCTGGGATTAAAGGCATGCGCCACCAACGCCCGGCTCTGAGCAGAACCTTTAAAACATCCTCGGCTGAGATTTCACCTTCAGGAGTCAGTGACTATACAACTTTCCAATGCAAATGTCAACTACCAAAATGATGATGTTGGAGTAAAAGTAGTCTGTCTGCCTGTTTAACCCACAATCAGTTTACTCAACACATACGGGGAAACCAAAACCAAAACAAACAAACAAAAGAGTCCAACAGCTGCAGATTAAGGAGTCAGCTTGTGCCATCACACATTGTCCTTGCTTATTTACAGGAAAATAAATCTCTCAATAATGCTTCTGATAAGAATTAAAAACTTGATCATTAAAACCAATTGTTACTTCAAAATTTCTGTGATATAACAAGAATTGAGTTTATAAACTTTATAAAATCTTGTGTGGGATTTATATTTCAGAACAATTTTAGGGTTATAAATGTAACTGGAACAATTGAGCACTCTCCTATAGGTCTTCATGTTGTTCTGGTATGTCCTCAAAAATCACCTCATTCCTACTAGTGAATGCTTCATTGTACCCAGTATATAACTAAATGTAAACAAATGAAAATCACCCCAACCACTGAAAGCTGTCATCATTATTTTTTAGAGTATGGATATAATAGCTTTACATTTCTTTTTAATTATATCAAAGATTGCATAAGCAAGAGAAATTTTTTTAGTTCTCTCACTCATGATTTTGATTTTACTATTCATCATGAATCCTATTCCATTTTTTTCTCATTTACTATTTCTAAGAACCTTTCCCATCCCTATCTATTCTAAATTGTTTCAAGTATTTCTTCTAAACAACGAGTAGATTCTCTTGTATTGTTTTGAGGAGGGGAGGTCAGAGAAGAAAAGCACAGTAGGAATAAAAGTTGTTGGAATACTGTTAGATTTTAGTGAAGAGCCAGAGTAACTGTTCTAACATTTTTTTTTTTTTTCCTCAAGGCAAAAGTATGTTTTTTCAACCATGTTATGCATGTTGTTTTCCCAGGCCAGTTGGCCAGTTCTCTCCAACAACAACAGGGTATTCAGCAAGTTAATTGAATTCTGACACCATGTCAAGTTAGCAACTTAATGCTGACCTACCAGATAAGGGTTCAGTCCCTCCAGACTGCTGCCACTTCAAAGGTCAGTCACAAAGGGACTTTAGGCTGCTCTTTTACTTCTCATTGGCTGGCACACAGAATTCAAGGAAATGTTCTTGAGAAATATGACAATGTTCATTTATTGCAAAGGGTACAACCTAAGAATGTTCAAATCGATGAGTTGTGTGAGTCAGTTTCTATGCTCTCTCCAACACCTTAACGTGTTTACCAAGAAGGAGCTTCTCAGATGCTGCCCATCAGGGCTCTTGGATATGATTAGATTAAATGGGCATGGTGGACTCGGTCATTGGCCAGCTATGAATGTGGTCAGTCTCTACCCCTCTCCCTATTAAATTTATTTCATTTTTAAAAATCAGTTTGTCTGAAAGTTCCAGCTTTCTAACTGTGTGTCAGGTTCTCCATAAAGCAACTCCATTATGAAAATGTGTGGGTTGGGGATTTAGCTCAGTGGTAGAGTGCTTGCCTAGCGCTTGCCTAGCAAGCACAAGGCCCTGGGTTCGATCCTCAGCTCAAAAAAAAGAAAGAAAAAAAATGTGCATGGATTTTGCCAAGAGTCACTTGATACTGTGAAAGAAGATATGACTAAAATTAATTTATTATTAATAATAAGGGATGCTGTCAGTGTTCAGAAGCTTCCAAGAGTTTTATGATCTTCATACCAGGAAACAAATAGGGCACAGAAACAAGTACATATATTGTGCTCCAAAAGTAAGGGCTAAGATTTGTGGCCCCTATCTGGACTAAATTCTGTCCCCTATCTGGACTAATTTCTCCTTCCTTAAATATGAAAGAAATGAGTTCTAGGTGAGCCTTTAAAACTGAAAATGGAAAGATAACAGGGATTATTTAACTCTCTAATTTCTTCCTTCCCTTCAGCTTATGGTACAAGCTTTGGCACCTTGGCCTCACTCCCAGATGCTAGAGATGAACAATATTTTAAATTTGCTGGTTACAAAGTATAGGCAAGAGCCGGGCGTTGGTGGTGCACGCCTTTAATCCCAGCACTCGGGAGGCAGAGGCGGGCGGATCTCTGTGAGTTCGAGGACAGCCTGGGCTACCAAGTGAGATCCAGGAAAGGCGCAAACTACACAGAGAAACCCTGTCTCAAAAAACCAAAAAAAAACAAAAAAACAAAAAACCAAAAACCAAAAAACCAAAAACAAACAAACAAACAAAAAAAAACCAAAAACAAAGTATAGGCAAGGAAAGCATGGCGATTCTCTCTTTGTTCTGTTGGATTGCTCAGTCTTGTAATAGTCTGCTCTATAGTAGCTATGACAGGAGGACATTCATCTTGCCCAGGAAGAGCTCGTGTACTCTGAAACATATGAAGGCTACCCACCAGTAGCTAATGATAATTTGCAGGAGTATGAGACAGCAACCTTAAAAAAAAACTTAATATATCTCTGGTTCATATCTGAATACAGTCTCTTTAGAAATCCTGAGTCAGAAATCAGCCAGGCTTCCTTTAAATTTATTACCGGCATGATGAACAATAATTGCTTTTTTAAGCCATCAAATCTCTAGATACTGTCTGATGGTAACACATAAATTCATTTAAATTATTAATATTTGAAAATATCAATAAATTTAAAACAAACTTTCTACCCTTTTCTTGGTCTAAAAGTCACTGTAAAATATTTGATTTTGTATATAATAGATGACTACTTATTTTAGGTCTGTCTGTGTGACAAATTAGCCGGCAGAAAACATATGGAAGGAAGAACCTATTTTGATGCTGGTTTGTTGTTTCAGTCAATCATTGTATAGTTGGTGGGGAGAGACATCTAGATAGAAGAGTATATTAACTCAAACTTTAGTGGTGAGGGAGGGGAGGGTCTGTGATACACTATAGCCACAAGAACAACAAACTGTGGCCTTTTTCCTCCATTTTTTTCCTCTTTTTTTAAATCATTAATTTTCATTTTGTATTGATATGACAAGTGCTTTATCAGTAAGCTTTCTTCTTAGGCAATGTTTTCTTAAATGTTTTTAGGATCAGATTATTCTATATAACTTAGAATAGTCTTGAACCCACTACAGAGCCCTAACTTGTCTTGAGTTCAAGATATCTCTGCCTTAGTTTCTCACATTGTGAAGTTACAGATGTGTAGCACCATTTCTTGCTCAAAATAGTTTCTTAAAATAAAACATAATAATCTCGGAGCAATTAAGTAGCGAGCCTGAGGCTTCTATTCTGCTTGTCTTTACTTTCTCAAACATCTCCTTGGTCTTTTTCATGCATACCTGGAATGTATCCACTATTGGACTTTTCCCTTGGCACTGGCTAAGCTCAGCAGTCAAGACAGGGTCTTCAGCATGTTTAATGATAACCTGGACCTCCATTGAATTCTTGGATAGTTCTCATAGTCATTTACATAGGGTATAATGGATTTTTTGTTTGTTTTCGTTAGTAACATGTCTGTGATCACAGCACATTGCACGCCTACATTAGTCATCTGTCATAAAGAAGGGAGTCATGCATACCTCTGTGTTAGAGGTCATGTTCAATGATCATGGATCCAAGCACGTTAGAGAGGCAGCAGAGAGTATGCAAGCTGTTGTAGCAAAATTGACCATTATGCTGCTATTCCTTAATAGTGATGACATGAATAACAACTCTGAATTCAAGGATCTATTGAAAATTATTGCTTTCCTCTGTGAAAGGTAATTTAGAAATAACAAAAAAAAAAAAGACGGAAACAAAGTAAATGAGAAAACACAACAAAGTATGTATAATTTTCCTCTACATGAAAGAGGAAGCAAAGACACATACACTTCACTTCCGTTAGGAATAAACAGTCATACTTCATTTTATGTGTCAATTTGACTATACCTAAGAGTGGCCAGAAACACTTTATTTCTCTGTTTCTCTGAGAATTTTCCATATTAACTTAGCATCTGAGTCATTGTATCTCGTAGAAGAAGAGGGCTAGCTATTTAAATCTTGAAGAGGCTACAAGAATAGAAAGGCTAGGAGGTGAGGGGCCACATGATTTCACTTCTTTTGATTTGATTTGCTCTTATTAAGCTAAGAAATTCACATTTTCCTATCTTGATATGGAAACTTCTGGTTCTATGCCTTTTGATTATGGATTAAAACTTTGATCCTCCAGCTTCTTAATCCTTGAATTTGCCCTAGAACCATACTTTTTTTTTCTATTTCTCTGACAGACATAGCCATGAAAAACAATATTCATAATGAATCATATTCTAATTGTTTTTCTACCCAAGTAATTTGGAAGCATTGCAATGAGATCATCCAAGTTAATTGCCTTTGACAAATGCAAGATATTTGAACAAAACAGCATAAATATCCTCTTCTTTGAATTGTAATTTCCTTTAAAATTATTTGTTTGTGATGTTAAGATTCTTCAGGCATGGGAATAAATGTGTTTTGAATTTGAATGTATGCATAAAGGACCATATGACAGTACAAATAACCACAAAAATATAAATTTAAGGTAGACCATTTTTTTAAGTTTTACCAAATAATGAATTTCTCATAAGCTCAAAAGAGGTTATGTGTAAGGTCTGTTTGTATTATATTAAATGTTTTTTTTCTCTACAAGTAAATTATTTATAATTTATAGCACAGATAAATGTTTTTAAATGTAAATTGACTTATGTGGAGTTTTATGCAGCAAAGAAAGTGTTTTCCATGCTATAAAGAACACATATGAGAAAAATATACATTATATATTTTTAGGGCTTTGTAGAAAAGCAGTATAATACTTATTCCATTCCTACTGATGTAAAAATATATTATCATTCAGTCAGAAGAAACAAACTTTACTGGTCTTTAAATGAGGGATGACATCAAAAGGAAAACAAGTGGTGATAAAGGACACAGAAACCTAGTGAGTAAAAGCTGGAGTGAATCAAGAGATTCTAAAGGAGGTCATGGGTTAGTCATGATGTCAAATGAAGTGAAATGATGATTTCTCTAAAGGAAAGTTCCAGGAAGGTATGTTTATGCTACATTTCTGTCTTATTGTTTCTTTTCCTGTAGGTGTCTGCCTCTTTACCCTTCCTCAGTTTGAGTTTCATTCATTTGGCTCCTTTCTCAAGAATGATCTCAGTGTTTGGTGCCAAGTTGGATGGCAATGGCTACATTTTACCAAATCTAGAATTGAGAGAGTTTCAATAAATACTTACTTTGTCTCTTTGAAAAAAAATAGTCATTTTTCAACTTATATTGAATGGTTGGCTATGAGGATGGAACACCTCAGATTGTGCTGTATCTTGTAGAACACTGGCAGCCCAGCTGTGTATCGGGGGTCAACTCACTGTAGACCATTCGGAGTTAGATGTAGGATAGCTTATTTCCCATGATGTGCTGTATTTATATATGTGTATATGCATGCATAAAAAAGCAAGAACAAATAACAAATAACAAATATTTGGAGAAAACAAAAGCAACTAAAATTTTTTTATTGACTATGCTTTCACTGTTCCTAGAATAAGTGCTATTTTTAGAAAAATACCTGTGGTTCTCTCTCTCTCTCTCTCTCTCTCTCTCTCTCTCTCTCTCTCTCTCTCCCTCCCTCCCTCTCTCTCTCCCTCCCTTTCTCTCCTCCCCCTCTCTGTGTCTTTCTGTATCTCACTCTCTGTCACACACACACACACACACACACACACACACACACACGAAAATACTGTGGTTGATATACTCACACTAGGGCTTTCTTGTGGTGTATGCTTAATTTGAAAATGTTGCGAAAGTTACAGAGTTTTCTTTTTTTTATAAACTATCCATTGGTTGAATAAATATTAATACATAACATCTTCCTTTCATGTATAGACAAGGTTTTGAATCCACTTATGTCTCAGATGCATGTCATGATTTCTCCAACATGTAATTCTAGGTAGCCTAGCAAAACTAGTCGCTGACAGAAGCGTTTTGCATGGAGGTTAAAAATGCAAGTTTCAAGGTCAGAGCAAAGTAACATGTAACATTTTCAGAAATAATATATGCTGAGTCACTCCTGACAATATTGTTTTTCTAGGGCATTTGTAATTTATCTTTTCTCAAACATGTGCTTTGAACAATTACCATCTTAATACTTTATCCACTCACACACAAGGGTTGCTTCAAATCGGTCTGCTTTTCTTAAGACAACTAGGAGGTGTGTGGATAATAGTTCAAGTAGGCAACAGCAATAGGAAACAGTAAAGAGATTTGTTTTTTCTGGAAAAAAAAAGCTTTTAAATTTTGGTGGCAATCTCTCTCTCTCTATCCAGTATTAATCTCCCTTCCACACTTCAAAATGTCAGCACTGTCTGTTTTAAAAGCTGATGCTCCACTGAAAAATATTTATTATATAGTTGTTCCTCAGTTCTCTTGGTCACTGTATGAAAAAAAAAATTTAGGGCTTTCAATAGGAAACTGTTTATTTGCATAAATAATTCCTATCTCTGTATTTCTGACATTTTATATATGGTGGAAAACAAAATTTTCTGGGCTTAAATTTATTCTTTTAATTATTTTGCTTTTCTTTTATTATAAACAGTGAAAAAAAAGGATTTTTAGTCAGATCCTGAACAGCCCTTCCAGCATATCTTCAAATAAGGTTTTCATATACAAAATGTAATTAGATGATATGGAAAATAAAGAGATATAAATGATAGAAGCTAAGGATGAGAGGACATCAGAATAATATGTGAAATATTTTTATTAAAGGAAATAAAATCATCTGAGTCTATTGCACTAATAGCTATCATTTCAAAGTTAGAAAACTTGTTATATAAATGTATAGAAATATTTGACATTGATAAACCCAAGGCTTAAATTCAAATTCATCCTCCAGTAGAAAAACAAAAACAAGCAACAAAATGACTCTGTGATGTCTGATATACACTATTTAACAATGCTGTTTTAGAACAATAATATACATTTTAGACAAATTAGAGCCAACTATCAACCCAGGTCCTGTTAGATAATATTTGAATTACTGGAATCAGGAATTCACATGCCCAATATGATTGGTTAATAATTTGAAAGAATTATCAGGAATCCAGGGTCTCAGGGTTGTAGCCAATGAACCATATAGTTTCATTAAATTCCCTAAGAAGAGTTCTGTAATCATCACGCACCATTCTCGAAATGATTCTTTGTGATATAGATTTGGGGAATTACTAGGTTTAAATATCATCAGAGATTCTGCTGTTTCTATGTAAAAGTGACTGAGAATCTAGTGGCTTGCATTTGAATACCATGGAATTCAACTTGCACCTGGGCATTCTGAATATATTCCTAAGGATTCTGTTGTCTAAGTCTACCAGATATTTACTTGAACTGATGTGATGATATTCTTCTATTTGAGTCAGAGTGATCTTTCTTAGAAATGCTTAGGAATGCATTAACATCATCTTGAGGGTATTTTTTCAGCTACACTTATCAACTGGCTAAGAGCATCCATATTCCCATTTACATGTAACAGAAGGAAGTGAATAACATTTATATATTTAAGAAGGTACTTGTTTTAAATAATTCTTATCTTACTTTTCACAGTAACATGTACTTAAACTATCCTATTGATATACTGTCTCCCCCTCCCTATAGGCTTTTTTAAAATGGGTAATTTTATTTTTATGTGTGCGGGCACCTGTGTGTCCTTCTAGATACTCTCCCACCCACTCAACATTTCTTTCTTAAAATAAATAAATGAATACAAAAACAAACCCCACAAACTAAGTAAGCAAAATAAAACAACATCTCAAAAGAATAAAAAAACAAAACAAAACTGTAATCAGATAAAAACACATGCGCACTTACTCTTCACCTACTTCAGAGAATATCAGCTGAAAACAATTGTATGTACTGGAAATAAACTACACCTTGTGTTATTAAAAGAAATGATATCATAATTTTGGTGGATTTTTATCCTAATGCAAAATACACACTGAAAATAAAATTTCAAAAAAGACTACAATGAGAACAGTTTTTTTTTTCTTCTGTCTAAAATCAAATAGTCTTTCTCTCTGGTGATGTATAAAATTTCAGAATGCACAGTACACTTTTACAACCTCCACTATTCTCTCTACTTGGTGGTTATTTTTACCAATTACATTGAAGAGACTAATAAGACCACTGTAGATTTAAGGACTTTGTTTCTTTTGGGAGTATCTACATTCACATTATTCAAAAATGTCTAGGGCCGGGCGTTGGTGGCGCACGCCTTTAATCCCAGCACTCGGGAGGCAGAGCCAGGTGGATCTCTGTGAGTTCGAGGCCAGCCTGGGCTACCAAGTGAGTTCCAGAAAAGGCGCAAAGCTACACAGAGAAACCCTGTCTCAAAAAAAAAAGTTTATTTGATTAAAAAAAAAAAAAGTCTAAATTTCTACATCTTAAGAGATAAAATACGAATAAAAATAAACATTCTGCTTATCTTTCTGTACTCCCATATCATAGAAGCATAAAACAAGATCTTGGACTGTTTTTAATTTAATTTTAAATATAACAATTAAAATATTCTTAAATTTAAATTAATTTACAAGTTTCACATATTTTAAACTTACACCTATGTGTTATCATATTTAACTAAAAGTAGATATGGAGACTTGGAAAAATAGGGCAATGTCTTCTTTTTTTTTTAATCAAATAAACTGCTTTTAACAAAATTGTTAGGCTTATAGATGATGCCAGTTCTTTCTCAGCCTACTCTCTATTTTAAACATCGAATCTGTTATTTGTATGAGAGTTGTCAATGTTGTATAGTGGTGAAAGGGGCATAAAGCGGGGATGCAAAGGGGAATATGTTTTGAAAATATAAAGTAACTTTTTTTTTAATTTATTAGCCTAATTGGATAAATAACAGAAATTCAACATACAAATAAGTTACTTAAACTGACTAATGTTCAATTTAATTACTTGTGAGGTTAAAGGTACTGTAATTTCATTATTGAATATTATATGAAACCTGAACAGAGCATGGTAAAAACAACTCAGCTGTGCCATGGGATGTGGAATTTCAGATGAAAATTGGTTCATGCTACAAAAGCAGCCTGGATACTAATAGAACTATTTTGGTGACATCAAGCTATATCACTACAGAAAATCTTCTACATTTCATAAATAAATACCTATTCCTTTTGGAAATTCTTTTAGTCTGGTATTTCACTTGTTTTAGAAACCATCACCCCCAAATACCTAAATCAGTTTTACTGGACTCATTTGATTGTTTATTGTTTATCAATCAGCAACAAGATGTTTCTCTGAAATCCTATGGTGTAGCTGCAAAAAAACAAACAAGCAAACAAACAAACAAACAAAAACCCTGTGTTCCATGCAATATTTTTCCACATTCTTAAGCAAAATTTTGCTTGATTCATTCATTAGAAAAGAAAAAGAAGCCGGGCGGTGGTGGCACATGCCTTTAATCCCAGCCCTTGGAGCCAGAGCCAGGCAGATATCTGTGAGTTCAAGGCCAGCCTGGTCTACAGAGCGAGATCCAGGACAGGCACCCAAGCTACACAGAGAAACCCTGTCTCGAAAAACAAAACAAAACAAAAAGAAGAAAGAGGATTAAAGTAAGTTTATGAGTTAAGCAATAACTTCAACCTAACACAAAGGATTGTTCTTATCCTTCATGGACTATTTGGGAGTCAGAATAATTAGAAACCACGAATAATGATTTTCTTCTATAAGTTAATAACAGTCTAAATCTGGAATGACGGTTGTTATTTATCATTGATAGAATACGAGAGAATTTGTAAAATTTCTGCAATTTAAAAAATTATCTTAAAGTTAAATGTAATCACATTTTATAAATAAAAGTAAGTTATTATTTTAATATGATTTCTCCACTCAGCAATTTTTACATAAGGATGCCAAATATGACAGATGTCAGAAGTAATTAGCAGCCTCTGCTGACTGAATACATACCCTACTTATCAGCCATTTCTCCTTCCTCATTAACCAAATTGTGTTCGGGTCATATATCACATCTCTGACAATAATACCACTTTTATGCTTAATTGGTTAGATAAATATGTAATTTTAGATCTATGCTGACATACTATAATAAATTTTTGTAACCATAGCCTTTGTCTGATGTAGGTTCACATATATTTGATCTTCTGTAAAATGTAATAGCACTAAGACTTCATGTAGTATTTGTTCAAAGCCAGTGAAGATACTTCCAAGTAGTTAATAATATTTGAGAAATAATCTAAAAATATCAGTCTATTTTATTCTCAACAGTCCACTAAGTGCCGGCATCATAAATTTTAAAGAAAATATCTCTAGCGCAAAGCCTTAAAAATACAAATGATAACTTGTTACTAACAAGGAGACCAAAAAATTGACATATGGTAATTAGTAGAATTTATATCTTGGTGAGAAGTATTTACAGTAATGACTATATTTTCAGAATAGTTTTGGATCATAGAAAATGCGGCCTCATTGAAATAAAACAGGAAAATTATCTTAAAGGAAAAGAAAGGATATTAATAGTTGTAAAATTTTTTTAACAAGTTCTCCTTCTAATTAACACTCCTTTAATGAGTGTGAAGAATGTGATACTTGGACATACATTTTTCCAAAAATAATGTTCTTCAATCCCCCCAAAGAGTAAAAAAAAATGACATATGTTAAAATATTAGTATAGTAATATTTTGAGTATGTTAGTATTGAGAATAAAGATCTATTTAAAATGTGAGAAGTGGAGTCATCTAGAATTCATTTTTTTTTATCATCGAAGGCTCATTTAACTAAATGCATGTATCTAATGAATTAGTCACTTTAGCTTGCTGTGACAAAATCCTTGAGGAGGTGTCTTAGACTGGATGAATTTATTTTGGCTCACAGTTTTAGTAAATATTCACAGGATCCATTGTTGTTAGAATTGTGGAGAGCTCAGATATTGGAGTAGAAGGATGAGGTTGGAGTAGACCTGCTCACCTGTCACCTTTCTAAAGCAAATACAATGAATCACTTCCTTCAACATGAACACCTTCCATAGTTCTATTACTTGCCTAAAGTGTATATGATTTTAAAGAAAGGTATGGTTATTCATATGTATTTGTATGTGCCTCTCTGTCCATGTGTGTACAATGTGTGTAGGTGTCCAAGGAGGCCAGAAGAAGTTATCGGATTTCTTGGAACTGGAATTATAGGCTCTTCAGTGCAGTCCAGTATGAGAGCTGGGAACAGAATCTTTGTTTTCTGCAGGAGCAGCAAAGGCTCTTAACTTTCGAGCCATTTCACTCTCCCCATCATCTATTTGAAATTTGAATATAGTAATTGATTTTAAATGATGTTATCAGAGCACTCATAGTTTGAAAACATCTGGAATAGCTCCTACTGGCACAACTAGAGATGTGTTTTACTAATGTGTGATGCATTCCAGTTTAGAGAAATTGACAATCATAACTGAAAATCATGTATGCACATACACACACACTTACAAAAAGAAAAGCCGTGGCACAAGAAAAGAAGATGAGTGTTTCTGTTTCATGTGAAAGAATTCAGGAACTTAGTAACTCAGTCCTAGCACAGAATTTTTCAACTACCAAAGACACTGTAACAGAAATTCAGTCATTTTTTTTCTACTTCTTGTTTTAGATCAAGGAAAGAAAACTTGAGGGGCCAGACAAGAACTATGTTAATGTTTGCAGACCATTAAGCTTCTCTATCACACTATTCAACACTTTTTTTTTAAAAGAAGTACAGTTGCCTGGAGTGCCAGCCTCCACACAGCACCCAGGATATGCAAAAACATTCAGGAATGTGGAGAGGGCTAGACTTTTTCTATCTGAGGAGTCTTAAAAAAGGAAACACATACTTTATGATGGTAATTTTCTTTGACTTCAACTTGAAAAATCTTTCTAAAAATTTCTCTGTTTCCACACAGCACATATCTTTCTTCTACACTCTCTGTCCACATAAATCTCCTCTACACAGCTACAAAACTCTCTTTACATACACACATCTCTCTCCTGCACAGTCACACATCACTACACACTTACATCTCTTTTCACGTGGCTACGTATCTCTCTCTACACACGTCTCTCTTCTACATCTCTTCTCTACATAGCTACACAAACTCTGTCTTCTACATAGCTACTCATCTTCTACACAGCTCCCTCTGCACACACATACCTTCTACACACTGCTATACACAGCTCTTTACACACAGCTCTATACAGCTCTTTACATAGCTCTATATATGGCTCTACACAACTCTTTCATATAGCTCTCTCTTATATTCTTTCTGCCACACACACTTCTCTCTATGCTGCTACAGTCCTTCATAAATTACTACATCATTCATTCATTTTTCATTCATTAACTTTCTCATTCATCCACTCTCACATTACTCACTCTCCTCTATATACACATCTCTGCCCTACATATACATCTCTTCCTCCACAGCAAAAACTCTGAAAAAATATGTTACATTTTTAGGATCACAAAACATTTCCTTAATGAACAAAAAGAGATAGAGCCATTCTGATACATGTGAGGAATCACATGGTTTCTCTCAGGCTTGGAATGTCACACTCACCATCTAGCAATGCTTGGACATGCAGGTAGGAGACTCATAGCCTGACAGATATCACGGAGAGTGACATTGAAATCCAAGATTTAAACAATAAACAGTTAGTTGACTGAACCTTAAGTCTTGTATTATAAACTGAGTTTAGAAGTACATGCAGAAAGTCAACTGCTGAGAGAATTATATCTTCTAAAGTTGCTTCATGCCTGACTTTGGTTCCATAAATAGATACCTAGGAATCTATCCTTCACCATTTCATTTGCAGGGAAAACTAGTCTGTTTTGAATTTGTTTTGAGGTGTAAAGTCAACCAAATGTGTAAAAGTCTGCTTTTGTAGCTGAGAACATTGCTATATTCCTATGTCAGTCTGAGCCATGAAATTTCTATTCATTAAATTTGTACAGCTTAAGCAGAAAACATCTTCCTGACAATCCACAGCTATATGTATGCCCAGAAGATAGAATATATTCACAAGATAGACACACAAGCAATGGGGAAAATACCCATGACTGTTTTTAGGGAAGACATATAATGGCACATGAGAAAAATTACAAACAGAAACAACCAGTCATTCACAGTGTATAACCACACAGTCTTTGCCCAATGGGGCTCCACATCATTTATCTGGTGGGTCAAAACCATAACTATTAATTGCATTGGCTGTATATTCCCAGCAAAGAAGTCAATCTGCCTTTATAGCACAGCAGTAACCTTAGATTATATTGATGTGTACATAGTGTACATAATTACATTACATTGAAATACTTTCAATGAAAACTCTTGAGTTTAACTAATGGTCAATTTTAAGGCAATTTCTTGTGTGTATTTCTATTGTTGAGGTCATTTCTTTATCTAGCATAACTGCTAGAGTTCCAATTCTAATATGTAAGATGGAACCCTGTCCACACAAGAACAATCACAAAAAATAAGTAAGGAGAGAGAGAGAGAGAGAGAGAGAGAGAGAGAGAGAGAGAGAGAGAGAGAGAGAGAGAAGAGAGAGGGGTTCTTGAGTTCAGTTGAGGTTGTGCATGGTGTACATATATGGAGGCCAGATAAACTTGTGGAAGTTGGTTTTCTCATTCCATCATGCAGATTCTGGTGATCAAAATCAGGATGTTTTGCTTAGTGGCTGGCTGTGCCTTTATATGTTGAGCCATCTTGCTAGTTCCAAAATTAATGCTTTAAAGTTGATATACAAGGAGAAACACACAACATTTTAAAACCTCTATGTGACACATTTTTATGTCATGTGTACATGGATTGTTGAGAGTTCATTATTAAACCAGATGGGCTAAAACTTTTGTCAAGCCTGGGTCTCTGATATTTTAAGAAAAGAGCATTCATCTTCTTTCAATTTTGTGAATGATAAGAGTACTTTATTAATCTTTCAAGAACTCATGGAATTTAACTTGGCACTTTTGGTTAGTGTGATGATTCACCATTAGATCTTAGATTTTATGTGAAAACAAAATTACTGGTAATAAGGGCTATTGCCGATTGACGGTGGGTAAAGAGTTATGGCTCTGATCCATATCAACAGACAAAATTCTCAAGAGACATAAAAAGTACAGATTAAGCTCAAAGGCACAATTGAATGATGATTCAATCAATAATCATGTTATATGACACCAATTAAAAATTGAGACACTAGATGTTAGTTAAGTTCCCTGGAGGCAAATACCAGCAAATTGTTACCCAAAATGTGGCAGAACGTTAGTATGTGCTCAAAACCAGGAAGCAGCCTATTTGAAGTCATCATAGACCATGCCCAATACATCTAGCCATTGGATGGATCCTGATTTGTCTTTTTCTGTTATGATATAACGTTTTATCATAAGCAGTCATGGGGCTCTTCCCAGAGGACTCTCATTTCTCCCACTCTAAGTATTCTTTAATTCATTGAGGTCAAGCCTTCATGAGTACCCCCCTTCCATTGGTTATTCTTGTTCAGCTCTTGTTTCAGCAACCATCTTGAAAAGATTTCATCTAAATAACTTACCTGATATTTTTACAAGATGCAATCTTTCATAGAGGACATTCTGTCTCTCTGGTTCTCACAATCACTCTGCTCCCACTTTGACAATTATACCTCAGTCTTAGGCTCAATTATACCTCAGGATGTGTATTGCAAATTTATCAGTTGGAACTGGGCACCACAAAATCTCTTGTCCTTTACATTTTGATACATTGTAGTTTTCTGTAAAGCTCTGTCTGTTACAAATAGAAGTTTGTTTGATAAGCATTGAGAACTACACTTATCTATGATTATAAGGTTTAATAGTTATATTGTAGTTAGGGATTATGCCATTCATTTCTGAAATCACATACATTCAAGTAACATTATATGGACTAAGCCATTTGTATTTACATATTTAGGAATATAATACACATATAAAACAATAATTAAAGAAAAAGAGGCCAACAATTTGAAGGAGTAAAAGGAGACATGGACTAGAGGGTTATAAGGATGGAACAGAAGTGGAAAATGATATAATTATTATTTCAAAAAGTAAAAAAAAAGTATAAGCTTTCCTCATCCTTATAATATTGTCCTTTGTGGTGGTATTGTGTTTCCCAAATTATTGTGTACCCTAATAAACTTATCTGGGGTCAGAGAACAGAAAAGCCACTAGATACTCAGGATAGGCAGTGATAGCACACGCCTTTAATCCTAGCATTCCAGAGGCAGAAATCCATGTGTTCAAGGATACAGCCAAGCATGGTGACTCATGCCTTTAATCCCAGAAAGCAAGCCTTTAATCCCAGGGAGTGATGGTAGAAAGCAGAAAGATACATAAGGCATGAGGACCAGAAACTAGAAGTATTTGGCTGGTTAAGCTTTCAGGCTTTCGAGCAGCAGTTCAGCTGAGATTCATACTGAATGAGTACTCAGAGGCTTCCAGTCTGAGGAAACAGGACCAGCTGAGGAACTGGCGAGGTGAGGTAGCTGTGGCTTGTTCTGTTTCTCTGATCTTCTAGTATTCATCCCAATAACTGGCCTCAGGTTCAATTTTATTAATAAGAACTTTTAAGATTCCTACTACATCTGGCGCCCAATGTTCATGGTATGAATTCATGAAAAAGCTGCTTGCCTGTGGCCTTGTGGGCCCCTGCTCAGACCCGAGCTACCCTCAGCCAGTTGTGGTGAAGCACACTGGTTGGATTTGCTGAAGGAGGCAGAGGCAGGAGGATCCCGAGTTTGAGGGCAGCCTAGGAGGCTTGCTAAGGAGAAGTTTCAGCCAGGGCCCAGGCACAAATGGTGGCAGTGGGACCATGGAGATGCGATTGCTGCTCCGTATTGCTGGCTCCTTCTCAACATGTTGGTGACTGAGGTGATGCTGCTACCTGGGACAAAGAGTTTACTGCTGCTTGTTCAGAGAAGAATTGCCAGGACCCTCGTGTTACAAGAAAGCATTGGCAAAGGTCAGTTTGGAAAAAATTGTCAAGACAAATGGTGGGGGAAAATTGCTGTGAAGATTTTCTCTTCTAGGGAAGAACATTCATGGTTTCAAGAGACATACATTTATCAGACTGTGATTACTCCAAACCACAGAGGAGGCACAAAAAAAAATGTCTGCAGGGAACAATGACCATGCCTAATAGCGAATTTGGAATCTTCAAAAGGATGACAGGATCCCACAATGATCATTCCACATGGACTGATTAATGGTAAAGCCATTAACACCATGGAAAGATGGACTTTGGACTACAAACTGCTTAGGACAATTTTGAGATGGCTAGCTGAGATGATACAGCCTGACAGATTACTTGAACAAGGACTTGAAGCAAGCCCTGCACTTTCTCATTATGCAGAGACTGGACAAATGATACAAGACTTGACAATTAACCTAAAATAATAAGATAAATGGGTAGATAACAGAATCTACTCTAAAAAGTAAAAGGGGAAGATATAAAAATGACAAAAGGTAGACTACTGAATGTACTATGAAAAGAAAAAAAGAGAGAATATGGATATAAGATAAAAAAGGAGATTATGGAATCTACTTTTATAAAGGAACTACTTGTTTTAAATAAGATAAGTAATGAAAAATTTTTGTCTGAGTTTATCAAATGTTACTGGACTGGACATTGTTAATATATAATGGAGTTTTTGCTTGAATCTGTCAAATATTGATGGACTAGACATCGTGAATATAATCTTGACTATATATTGTATATCCTTATTGGATATAGTTTTCCTTGTATTAGTTATAAGCTTTTTTTTTTTAAATTTTAGACAAAAAAGAGAGGAAATGTGGTGGTATTGTGTTCCCCAAAATATTGTGTACCCTAATAAACTTATCTGGGGTCAGAGAACAGAAAAGCCACTAGAAACTCAGGATAGGCAGTGGTAGCACATGCCTTTAATCCTAGCATTCCAGAGGCAGAAATCCATGTGTTCAAGGATACAGCCAAGCATGGTGACTCATGCCTTTAATCCCAGAAAGCAAGCCTTTAATCCCAGGGAGTGATGGTAGAAAGCAGAAAGGTATATAAGGCATGAGGACCAGAAACTAGAAGCATTTGACTGGTTAAGCTTCAGGCTTTCGAATAGCAGCTCAGCTGAGAGCCATTGGGATGAGGACACAGAAGCTTCCAGTCTGAGGAAACAAGACCAGCTGAGAAGTTGGCCAGGTAAGGTTAGCTGTGGCTTGTTCTGTCTCTCTGATCTTCCAGAGTTCACCCCAATACTTGGCTCAGGTTTGATTTTATTAATAAGAACTGTTAAGATTCATGCTACATTCCTTGGTTTCTAAATACTTCTACAAACTTTCAAAGTTGAATAGGTAGTCAGACCCCAGAATTTGTTGTCAGCTTGGACTTCAGAAGCCCTTAGTTGGGTTGATGAAGGCAATGTGAAAAGCCTACAAAATTTAATCCAGTCACAAGTACTTAATTACAAAGGTAATTGTAATCTCATTTACCAGAATTTAGATATTTGGCTCTATCTGGAATCAAATAAAGTCTAAACTAATGTGTGCCATAATATCATCACCTAAAAAGAAATGTAGCCAAAATGTCAAACAACTTTGAGCTACATATTTTTTACTCCAGAAAAAAAAAAAAAAAAAACTAGCTGCCATCATCTTCTAGATGGATAACATTTAAAAAGAAAAATTGCAGTGCTCCACAATTTAGCTTACTTGGATTGCTACTGGAAGAGGTACCTCCAAGGTAATTCAACATCTTACTGACATTTACCTGTCTTCATGAGAGAGATAAAAAGTAAGAAATCTTTCATCTTGTGTCTGCTAGATAGATTTACATGTAAGACACTTGCTGCTAAGATGACAACCTGAGTTTAATCCCTGGGGCATGTACGGTGGAAGGAGAGACTCTATTTGACCTCTACACACACTAGTGGCTCATGTGTACACACACATATGCACATGCATACAAACTCGAGAAAAGTGTAATGAAAAATACAGATTTTAAAGGAGACAAATCCTACATCTTCCTATTATAGTGTCAAAACATTCTTTCTCTTTACTTGTTTATTGACGCTTCTTTTATAAAGAAGCCCTTGAAACCTCTAGTTTGTAAAATAGTGTCATCTTAGTTTCTGGATCCCATCATATGTCAGTTTTAAGGGACTTTGCTCTGCAATGGATACACGCATCTTCTGTATTACAATAATATACTTCTGGCAAGGAAACCACTTCTCTTAAATCCCACCAGACAAAATAAAATTAAACAGAACCTTGATCTTTGAGCCTAACATTTGACCCAGTCATTAGGCTATTAGTCATGTCTTCTGCTTATTAAAAGTCTGTCAATACATTTGCTTGGATTTAATTGCTTTTGTTTCTGTATTTCCAATATACCATGGTTCCAATGCCTAATGATGGATCAAGAAACTCTTTGTACTATAATCACTTATCTTACACTATAGGAAAGTTAGTCTTTGTCTTTTACACCAATTCATAATGCTGTTAACAAAGTCCCCATACTCACTAAAAAGTTATCATCTCCATAATGAAAAACCATATACACACTCTGGGTTTGTTTATTTTAGTTAGTTTTTGTAGATACACTCTTCTTGTTGTCTCTGAGTTTAGTGCATTCGAGAGGAATGATATTGATTGATTACTGACATCTTACGTATTTTTTCTCTGCACATATTTACTACAGAGTTTCATTCAGGTTTCCACTTTGACTATAGTTTCAGGCCACATGATCAATAAATTTCTTCTGTACTTCTGGCTCAGCTAAGAAATTTACCCTTATTCCACAATTTTCACTTAGCATATTATTAGATAGCTAACAGATTACTGAACTTACTGTTTTCAAGGACTCTGTTCATGTGTCTTAATAGCCATGCACCCAACCTATTTCCTTCTTGTATTCTTTTCAGAGAGACCAGGGCCATCCGTCCAGAGGAATAACTTGAAACTTAAAGTTGTAATTCAGCCATATCCTACCCTCTTTCTTCTATTACTCCAATTCTTGTTGAAATAATTTACAAAATGTTGATTATTTCTAGTTCTCTTTAACATTGGTATGACTGATGAAATCAAAGGCAGTTTTATCGCTTCTCAGTGTAAGGAGATGGATACCCACTTTTCAATCTCTGTGTCCCATTTTCTGGTTCTCACAATTCATCTTGCTCATGTTAATCTTAATATATATTTCAGATCTAGGAGTTCTACCATTTGTAGTTAGTATAAATTACTAGTCCCTTGTCAAGTAGTAGATACAGCCACATATCAACCTCGTGAATATTTTTTCTGACCTGTTCATTTTGTCTTTAGTACTAACATTAAAGTCACAGCAGCTTTTTTTATTATCTGACCAAGTCAACACATTCCTATAACAGACTCTTTGTGGTTGGAAGATCCTCTACTGAAATAGTCCTGGCATGCCATCTTCAATCCAAATGTTCAGCCTTCTTAGAACACTGCCTTGATAAACATGCTGAGAGTTGGGGGGAAAAGTCCCATTCACTTTCTAAAACTCATTTTGTTCTTCCTTAGTAGTTATCAATAAAATGTATTTCATTATTTTTCTGTCTCTCAGATTTAAACGTCTTATAAGCTATTTAAAAACCCACACATACTTTGTTAAAATTGTACATCTAATTTATATAAATCCAGAGTGAATCTGAGACTCTGAGTTTCTAGAAAAATAACAGGTAAGAATAGTTTTTTTTTTCTGAAAAATATGACTACATTCTGTCTTACTAATATTTTCTCATATTACTGTGATATTTGCTAAATATAATAAACTATGTATTTCTAACAAACATTCAAATTCATTTGTCCCAATCTGATAATAATGCATAGATACCAGTAATGACTTCTTGAAGTTGTTTCAAAGGTGGACTGGAAGGGAATATACAGGCACTATCATCATGGCACCTGGGAAAAGTTGATGCTTCTTTGCTGCTACTGAACAGAAGGTACCACTCTGCATGATCTGCAGAATGGTGTCAATTATAGCTCTTTTATTTACAAACCTGAAAATAGATGTTACATATCCTTTTTCTGTACTTGGTTCAATTCCAATCCAAGACTTCATACATGTGTCAGAATCATGTTCAAATCCCTAGTGGCAAAGGAGTCAGAAACATAGACTTTAATTATTTTTCTGGTCTACTGATACTTTTAGAGACATATCAAGACAGAGTAAATATAGAAGGGGTTAATCTAAGTTTAGCTACACAAAGTAGCACCCAAACCGTGCCAGTCATGCTCCAGGGATATAATATTGCTTCCATTTAATTATCCCTTACATTTTTGATTTATAATAACTCCATGTTTCTCCCTTGAGTTTGCATAGACAGAAATAATATTTTAACAGAGAATATTTAGTTATCTGAGACTAATAACTTAGTATAAAAGATGCTTCTGTCCTGTGAGTATCCATTTTCTCTTCAACAATTTGAAAACTCATTATTTCATTATTGGAGTGAATTACATCATTAGATGGTTGTCCAATTGTTCATCTGGCTATGAACATACACATAATAGTCAATGCAAATTTAAATTCCCTATACAGTGAGTTAGGAAAACTACCATTTGAGGAAAATGTTCTCCAATATTAGATACCTGCATTTTAAACAAAATCTATGAATTCTCACATTCACCAAAGCCCTATGTATCATTTCATCTGGGTAAACATTCAAGGGTTGTTCCTACAGCTACTATCACATTCAATAATTTATTAGAATAACTCAATAAGTGACTAGAAGTCTATATTTACAATGATAGAGTTGTAAATACATTATTATTGTTATATTTTTATTATTTAAAACATTTATTTATATTTTTATCTTATTCTTCCCTCCCCCTCAAATCCTTCCAGATCTTCCCCTCCCTAACCATGCAACTTTAATTTCTCTACCAAGAAACAAACAAAACCAATACTACAATAATCCTCCCTACAAAAAAAGACTAAGAAAACAATACTCAAGAAGAAACTACTACAGAACCCATTATATATTAGTCAACTGCTCCTGAACATGAAGCCTGTCCTAGAGTTGATAATGTCACTCCATTGGATAAAACTGATTTTTCTTCTCCCAGCAGATAGAGATAACAGTTCAGTTGTTGACCTTTACCCTTTTGACTAGCTTTTTATTCCTTCATTGCTTCATTCACCCATTTTTAATACAGGAAGATAAAACAAAAATTATCACAACAAAGTTGAACAGAACAGACCTCCAGAAATAAAAGGCCCAAGAGAAGGAGAGGAATTGGAAACACATTTATTCATACACCCAGGAATCTGATTAAAATATAAAGCTGGAAACCGTAATATAAATCTCAGATGACTTGGTGCATACCCATGCAGGCCCTATGCCTGCTGCCTCAGTCTCTGTAAGCTCATATGAGCTTTGTTCATGCTAATTTTGAGGGCTTTGTCTTCTTGGTGTCTTCCATCTCTGGCTCTTATACTCTTTCCACCACAGGGCTGCAGAGTTCTCTGAGCTCCAAGGAGAAGGATCTTTTGAAGACATCCCATTTAGAGCAGCGTGTTCTCATTTTATCGTTACAACTCTTTCTGTTTTTAAACCAGCAGTATTTCAGCTTACATTTTAATTAAAATAGAATTATTGCATAGGGTGTTTTAACTCATGACCAAGTTCTATGGATGAAAAGGTACAATGATTTAGTGACATCTGGTGGGGGCCCAATTTGGGGCTGGGGATAGTGTTCTTTGCTTCGTGAAAAGCTTGTTCCTCGGTTTCAGTCTATTTCAAAGGCCGGTCTCATGTAGAGTCAGAATAAAGAGAATGAGCTATTTCAACAACAACAACAAAAAAAAATAGAATTATATTATGCTTCCCTTTCCTATTTCTTCATCCAGCATCTCCAAGGTACCCTCTAATCAATCTTTCTTCTGCCCCTTCCTTCTTTCAAATTGATGGCATCTGTATTTGATTACTATTGTTATATAGATACATACATTCACAAGTATATAAATGCAAGCTAGTAAATCCATTTCTGCTGTTTGTGTGTATATATATTCAGATTTGACCATGCTGTATTGGATAATAAATAAGGGATCTTGTCTGTGGGGGAGGAGAACTTCTCCCTCTCCAGGAAGTCTTTATTTTTTACTAGGAAAATGATTTCTTGGAGGCATATAGTCCATAGGGTAAGTCCATGACCATCAAGGTATGGAATATGTTAGTAGTCAGGCAAGTGTAGCACTAGGAGCATTAGCTGAGAGTTTACATCCTAAGATAACAACCATGAGACAGAGAGATAGATGACTTAGATTGGCATTGGAGTTTGAATTCTGAAATCCCAACCCTAGTGAATGTCTTCCAGCAAGACCACAGCTCCTAATCCTTCCCAAATAGTTTCACCAACCAGTGACCAAATCAACACCCAGGCCGATAATCATCCCAAACCCAGATGTGTTAACACCAGTGTGTGAATACATTCAACAACAGAAAGGGCAATATGGCTTGGCCAGAACCCAGTGATTCTACAGCAAGACCTGAACATTCCAATGCAGCTGAAGCACAAGAAAACAACCTTAAAAATAACTATGAATGTGATAGAGGCCCTCAAAATGGAAATTAAAAATTCCTTTGGAGAAATAGCAGAAAAGACTACAAAAATGGAAGAAATCAATAAATCCCTTATAGAAAGCTCAGAAGGCCAAAAAAAAAAAAAAAAAAAAAAAAAAAAAAAAAAAAAA
>CABHPP010134332.1:5141-19807 GCA_902168425.1 Peromyscus attwateri
AGAGAGAGAGAGAGAGAGAGAGAGAGAGAGAGAGAGAGGGAGATTACCCTACTTCTTTCCAAGACTCTGAAGCTTCTCTAGAAATTCTGTTATTGCTATTTATATCCCATGATATTCTGGTCCTTATTCTTATTATCTTTGTAATCATCAGCTTTGTGACTGGGATGACAGGGAGCTGGCTCGATATTCAGTTGACCACTGTAGAGGCAAGGAAGTGGCCAGAAGGCTGTAGACTGAAGTGGATGTATAGTGCTCAGAGACAACCTGTGGAACTGTCCTCCACCATGTGGATCTCAAGGATCAAACTCAATTCATCAGACTTTGTGGCAAAGAGCCTCTACCTGCTGAGTCATCCCATCAGCCTCCAAAGTAGACTACGTTTTAGGGTTGCCTTGAGGTTCAGATACCTTGGTGGTGGGCCGTAGACTGTGTTAAATAGGGCATTTTACCCCATAATTAAAAGTATTTTTCAATGTTTCATTTATTTGCTTTACAAACCTCTTACATGTTGAACTCCACAATCTTATTTAATGAGCAGACTATTATTTGTGGAGATTAAACTGAGTGTCATGCTCTATGATTCTTATATCTTAAATCACATCCTAGCTTTCCATGTTACATTACAGGATCATTTTGATTACAGAATTAGGTCTTTAATGTAAAGAATGGGTGTACAATTGGACCTGTATTGGATTTACTACATATGTATTAAGTAAATATACATTTACTACTATACATTAAGGCATAGCTAGGCCTGTATTTTTTAAGTGCTTTATGCATCTTTGATCGGAATTGAATGATCATAGTTGGTAAAATATTATAGTGGTGACTTGTTTTAATTCCTTCCAGATTGTTTGTTAGTGAGATTTGCTTGAAGGGAAACCAGCTGTAGAAAGAATTCAGCGGCACCATTTTTTTTATTGTTTATCCTTTTATTACTGGAATCTGAATAGTCGTTTGTTCACTCTCTCTTTAGTTTATTACCAAGAACTTTGACCCCTTTGCTTATGCAGTGTATACACACACACACACACTCTCTCTCTCTCTCTCTCTCTCTCTCTCTCTCTCTCTCTCTCTCATTGTAATTAATTGGTATGTGTGTTGGATTATTTGATGGGAAATAACAAGGGGACATTACATATTTTATCAAAGTTGGCTTCTGAAAGCTGCACGTCTGAACAAGTAATCTTTTTTTCATCAGCGAACACCGTATTTTACACCATTCTAGTCTCTAACAACTCAAATCCATTTGCGCACTGTTGTCAGGGCATGACTTGAAATGGAGTGTTTCTGTAAGACTGTGCTGCAGATATACATATTGAAGACATCTTAAATGCCTCCAAGACTTAATTAGTGGAACACTACAGATACACGGGAAATCCCCTTGTGGGAGGGTTCTCCATTATGCTGCCGTGCCTGACATGACTCAAACATGGTTTCTCTACTTTACAGAAAAGCTGGTGTGTAAGGTGGCTGTGAATTAGCAGAGCTCTCTCCAGATTCATGTGGCAATATAGGCACAGTATAACTTACAGATCCTGTTTGATTAAAAACATTGTCACTTTTGTCTCTTACTCTGCAAACACTCACACGAGAAAAGTCAATTTAGTGGCTCGGGCCCATAAGGACCAATCACCCCCATAGGACAGTATGATAACTGCAGACTTTTTAACCATGTGACTCCTATCTGATAAAGCTTTTATGACATCAGAATCAGCACACAATCAGTTGTTTACTTCATTAGACTGCTGTGCAGGAGGGCTGTGGGGAGCGGTTCTGAATTTGTTGGCGGTCTTGGACAAGGTGATTTGTTCAGCTTCTCTAAATGTCTATTTCTTCACCATATGGAGAGAACAATAATTCCTATCGAAAAGGGGAGTGTGAAGCTTGAATGGGATGGTGTAGATAAAGCACTCAGAACAGCCCTAGCAAGAGGCATTGCAGGTGGTGGTCCTGTTCCTGCCAGCCTTTCACAAATCTCACTGGTCCCTGGAGAAAGAGGACCCAGTTAAATTCTTTATAAATTGACTTGCAGTATTTGTTTGTGTGTGTGTATAGGCCAGAGATCAATCTCAACCATTTTTCTTAATAGATCCCTACCTTGTGATTTGAGACAGGGTCTCTCACTGAATGAACCTGGAGCTAACTGATTCAGCTAGACTGGGTTGACCAGTAAGCCCCAGGGATTACAGGCATGTTCAGCTGTGCCTGTCCTGGGGATCTGAACTCAACTCCTCATGAGTGTGCCGAGTGACCACCCCCATCCCCCTGCCCACTTGTGGCATTCTTTTAAATCACTCACCTGCTTGCCTGAAGCAGACACTGCAGCATTATATGAACCCATGTTCTTAGAGCCAGGGGACGCTCAGCAGCACAAGTATCATGGAGATTGTTTTGGCCAGGTGTGAAGGTTTGACCTCTAGCTCAGGGTTTGAAAATAGTGGTATGCCTATGTTCTCTGGGCTTAAGGCCACATCTCTTCCATGCCAGGCATGCAGCAGGAATTTAGAAATATTTTTTTGCTTACATTGAGGAATTCATCTGTAAAATAGTTGACTGGATGGAAGAAATTAGTCCAAAACTCTTTCAGGACTTCCATGCCTGGTAGAAGTTCTTCAAGAACGTACGTATTCTGTAGCTCTTCCCTGTGGAGCTTCCAGCTGACTGGATGCCCATGGACACCAGCTGGGGTGGTGATATGCTTTTAGAAACAGAGGGGCTATTAGGAAAGTGGCTTCAGAGGGATGTTTTGTTGTCAGAAGATTGTAACAGAAGAAGTAGGAGCCGTCTGCCTCACATGCTCCATTGTCCTGAGGTATGGGTTTCTTCTATCTCCTTGGTAGTTTTCTGACTAGGACAAAGGCCTATATGTCAAATTCTACCATTTACACTAACTTGAATCCTTTGTTAATTATTGTCTTTCTGCTTCATGGTTGTCCTTAATACATAAACCCACCTTCATAGAGTTTTCAACTAGGCCAAGTGTGGGGAGAGGAGAGCAACAACATGCTTTGCCCTCATTTGGAACTACTAGGGACATCTCTGTACAGGAGGCTCAGGAATGACCAGTGCTCTTTGAGAGCTGAGCAAAGAGCAGTTGATGAGAAGTTGTTCATGGGCCCTTGTTGTCAAGCTACTGCTTGAGATAGGTTTCTTCTACACCTCTGATATTAAGGCCTATAAGGTTGTCAGGGTCATCAATAAAACTCAACTGGCTTGTTTTTCAAGTGTCGGGTAAGAGAAGGAAGAAGAAACCACAGTGATGGAAATTAACATTGGATCATGTTGGTGAGATCAGTGTTTTAAGGAATTAGTCATGAAGAATGAATGTATGTATAGATATATGTACACACACACACACACATATATGACATAGTATGACATTTAAAAATCACTGTGCTCAGGAATTGTGTGAGTTTTTTTTTTTTTTTTTTTGGTTTTTTGAGACAGGGTTTCTCTGTGTAGCTTTGCGCCTTTCCTGGAACTCACTTGGTAGTCCAGGCTGGCCTTGAACTCACAGAGATCCGCCTGGCTCTGCCTCCCGAGTGCTGGGATTAAAGGCATGTGCCACCACCGCCCGGCAACTTTTAATTTATTTATTTATTTTTTTGTTTTTGTTTTTTGTTTTTCGAGACAGGGTTTCTCTGTGTAGCTTTGCTCCTTTCCTGAATCTCATTTGGTAGCCCAGGCTGGCCTCGAACTCACAGATCCGCCTGGCTCTGCCTCCCGAGTGCTGGGATTAAAGGCGTGTGCCACCACTGCCCTTGTGTGAGATTTTTAAGTGCATTACCCCATTTGGTCTTCAGAATGTCCCATAAGATAAGTGCTATATTTACATTTATTCTATAGGAGAAACATCTCGAGGAACAGAGTGTTGAGAGGGAGTGTATTGAGTGGAAAAGTTCAAATAGGGAGAGAAGTGGAGGATTGGAAAGACAAGGGAAAGAGGCATAAAACAAAAGAGGTTTGCGAAAAATCATTTGGTAGATCCAATTAAAAAAACATAACAAGGGAGGCTGGAGAGATGGCTCAGAGGTTAAGAGCACTGGCTGCTCTTCCAGAAGTCCTGAGTTCAATTCCCAGCAACCACATGGTGGCTTGAAAGCATCTTTAATGAGATCTGGTGCCCTCTTCTGATGTGCAGGCATACATGCAGGCAGAACACTGTATACATAGATTTAAAAAAAGATAAAAAAACATAATAAGGAGTCTGAAGGCATAAGCCCTGTAAGACTAGACAATGCAGATCTGAGAAGCAGTGGTTAGTAAACAGGAACTCCAGTGCTAAGTATGGGACAGCGGTTAGAATTCTGCTCTTACTCCAGCTGCATGACCGCACACCGGCAGTTCAGGAGTTAAGCAAAGGGTCTTGTGTCATACATCATCAGTGTGCGCTGGTGATCACGTACGTGCAGCGTGGTCGCACAATCTGAGCATTCGTGGTGTGACTCTGTAAGCCCATCCGCGTCTTAAAGAGCCGTGACTCAGACCCCACCCTCTCTCTCTGCTCTGCTCTCTCTCCCCTCACCATCTTCCCTCTCTCTGCACGTGCTTTCCTCCCCAGGCCTGGTTCTTTTGTGTCCCCCCCCCCCTTTCCTCCTACTAAGGCTCTGAAACTAATACTGGGTTCTGTTGTGACCTTTCTGTACTGTAACTGGCGCCGCCACCAGTGCCGCTTATCACCTGTAGTAGTTGTTTGTCAGGGAGACCTTCAAAACGATACAGGCTCTTGCCCGTTGGTTACCTGCCAGAACCAGCTCATGAAGGACACTATGGCTATAGACAACGCACACTTTAAGTTGTAGAGAGATCAAGCTGGGCCTGGGCTGGAAGGTCCTTCCCTGCTCTTTGACTCTCCCTGTGCTGGATGGTGCTATTCAGACAGTTAACAGGGTCAAGGCGTCCAGGGTCTAATCCAGCTGTGAACTCTGTGAACTACTGCACCGGCCTGCAGGACAAAATACGCTTGTTAGTGCAATGGTGGTGCAACTGTTGTGGGAATAACCACCTACTCCTTAACTGAATGTGGTTTTTCATTTAAAAGAAGGAATTCATGCCTAATGTTGTCAACCTGGCAAAACAATCCGTGACTGGAAAGGTCTGAAGCCATGGGGGGGGGGGGCGGTTAGGAACCTAAGGTGACTGCTTAGCTGAATGGACACAGCATCAAACTATTTTCTAAATATCTGTGTTTATATCCATAGACAAAGGCCGTTCTTATCCTTAAATGGAGAAACCTCTCCATGCAGGGAACAGAGGTAAATGCAAAACCCCATGTCTGTTTAAGATGCTGAGAAGAAAGGACAGTTGAGGATTCAGCCCTACACAAGACCTTTACACAACTCCCTTAAGGCTCAGGGAACATGAGTCTTTATGCCTTCAGCTGAAGACAGGACATAAAGAATGTAAGAACGATGGGAGAGGAGCTTCAAGATACCGTCTTCTAGGCGCAACATGGTCACGGCAAGCAGGAACTAACGGCAGCTGTGCGCACTGTTACTGGGTCCACAGAAGCCGTGCCCTCCTAACAATGGGCTGTGGAGGGAGGAGGAATGCCTGGAGCCTTACTACTTAACGCAGCTCCATCGGCAGCCAACAGGTTCTGGGAGAGGTTAGAGCACACTACCCACTTATTTACCCATTGGAGAGCCCACCAGGCTCTTTCGGTCACTTTCAAATTCAAGATCCCACAGACAGCTCTGGTTAAACTCTATGAGACACAAAATGAAAATCAGTAATAGAGGAAGGGGATTTGTAGTGAGGAAATAGAGGAAAGTGAGGAAAGAGAACTATTGGGGTGGGGAAGCAATAGGGGAGGGTCAGGCGAAGAGTGAGCAGAATATATAGTGTACATGTGTGAAGCTGTGAAAGAACAAAATTTACTATACAGAACTCCAAACCAAACCAAAAACAGATGGAATTTCCGGGTGGTAAATACAAACAGCCCATAAATCAAAAAGATCCCAATGATTGTCAGCCGTGCTCATATGTGCCTCTCATCTCAGTTCTGGAGACACAAGGTGGGAGGACCGTGAATTTGAGGCCAGCCTGGGCTACATTGCAAGAGTTCCAGGCCTATGTAAGTTCTTGGGCTATCTAAGGAGACTCTGTCTCAACAAAATAAATAAGCAAACAGCACTCAATCAACTACAACCCAACCAATGGAATAAACAACAACAGCAGCAACAGTAACAGAACCAGATCTCCAAAACCAGAACAGAACAAAATAACAAAAAAGCTGAATCCTGTTTGCTGCTTGGGCAGGCTCCTGTGGGATGGTGGTTTGGGAAATAAAAATAGAATGAACAAGAAAGAAATGAGCCCGCAGCATGCACCACTGCGGTGTGTTTCGGCTCATCTTAGAGCCGTCCACAATGGACACGCTTTGGGGTGTGTCCACTGTTAAAGAAGAAACGCCAAGCGCTGAGCAGATGCAGTTTTATTACAATGAAATTATTCTATCGAAGCCTAAGAGCTGGTACAGTCTGATTTCCAACACTTAAAAACACACCTGCCATCTTCTGATGTAGGCCCCAAGGGCGACATGGTGCACTACCGAGCCCACACTATTCAGCTGATTGGAGGGATTAAATTCTGGTTAATTTCTGTACCGCCAGTGAGCCCAGAATCCTCATGACTCGTGTGAGTTACAAATGGAAAAATATGTCTTTCAGCGCTGGGGACTTGGCTGAACTAATCTGGAACATTCTGAAGTGGGTTGGGGATCTGAAGGGTCATGATCAGGGTCGCTTCCATCCTCAGTGTAAGACTGGGAAGGTTCTGACGTGAGACTTGGTGCTCAGGCCAGGCTTTCTTATTGAAGGCAGCTTTAGTGTGTTATTGCTGGGGACAAAGGGGTTATTCTCTGCGGCTCACCTCCTGGGGGCCCGGAGAGAACTTGAAAGAAGGGAGACAGGGATCCAGAAGAGGTAGGTGTGTATTGGAACTGCAAAGACGAGATGGTTTTGGAAACAGGCTGCCCTCAGGACAGAAGAGGTGCAGACAAAGATAACTGCTTTCCCGGTGGGTGGTGGGGCGTGTCCCCAGAGACAGTCAGATGGCAGTGGCAGGATGGGGTGGGGGGTAGGGGAGAAGAGGTAGAGTCCCAAGGTTTGCTGTAGCAAGCTGGGGGAACGGGCTGATCTACAGAGTGAAATTACCCATGTTGAGGCAGGATAGAAATATGGAGAATTATGCCCACCCGCATACTCTGGGGTCTGGTTTTAGCCTCTCACCAGGGGAGTGGTAAGAATTCCAGCACAAGCAAGCCCTGCTGAAAGTCTTTCTCCCTCCAAGCTGTAAAGCTGCAGCAGCGTTCTGGGCCTCTCACCAGCAACCCCCTTTACAAGGAAAGGCAAGTCCCAACCGCTTGAGCAGCCCTGGTGCCTCCTGGTGCCTCCTGGCTTTACCGCATCAGAATAGAATTCTGCCCAAGGCACCCCTGGAGCCACCCTATACTCTCAGTGATCAAAAAGATAAAGAAGAAGAAAGAAAAGGTTTCCTAGCACCCTTTTGAGAGGTAACTTGAGAGCCATAGAAATGCTAATTGCAATTGTCCTTAGAGGAGATCATATACACACTTGGGTCTGCCTTACTGAGTGCATTTTCTCTTAACTTTTATGCTCTAAGTCTAAATTAAAATAGCTTGAAGAAAACCTCCAATTCTTCTTTACTCTGGCTAGCCTTGACATCTTTAGATTTTAATTTTATGTTTATTTATGTGTGTAGGTGTCTGTATGTATATATGAATGCCTAGGGAGGTGAAAGGCCTCAAGTCTGGAGCTAGAGTTACGGGCAGTTGGGAGCTGCCTGACATGGGTGTGGAGAACCAGACTCGGGGCTTCTGCAAGAGCAGCAAGAGGTCTTAACCACTGAGCCATCTAAGCAGTGCCCTAAAACTGGTTTCTATTTCAAAGCCACAAAGCATAAGGTTTGGCCTGAATTAAGGTCTCTAAAAGATTAATGGTATTTTTCAGGCTGCTGAGAGAGACAATGTGGAGCCATGTGGCTGTCCCCTCACCTCTGACGCTAAGACTTTCTTTATAACGACTTATGCATTTTTGCTTGACAGAAAAATTCCCTCTTGCTCTTGTGCTGTTTGCTAATGTAAAGTATGAAAGGGATGCTTTTTATTAAATGGCACTCAAATAATGAATGACTACCTTCAATCTCTAAATTGCCTAACAGCTTAATGCAATAAGATGAGGTAGAGGGTGAGGGCTATGGGAGACTGAATATCAGTCAGACTGGGAAATATGGTGGCCACAGAGATGTGGCTATCTCAGCCTGTTGTGTCATGGTTTCTTCCCAGATTAAATCCTTCTATCTCGAGGGAAACTTACTAAGAATATTTACAGTAGAGGTGATGTTCTAAGGGAAGATGAAATGCTACAGGGAAGCTCCTTATGGCAGGAAGTAAGCAACTCAAACTAGCTTCAGGAAGTCCCTGAAACTGACCAGATTCACTAGGCCCCTCCTTTCCCAAGAGTATATAAGCATTAAAAACTTTTGAGAAGAGACTGACTTTTAGATAAGTCTAGCAGCTTAAAAGAAGCAGGGACCAGTCCGACAGCCATCTAGAAGAAACAAGACAGATGAGCTGCCTCGAAGAGGCTAAGACCTATTGAGTCACCTGGAAAGGATGCTTGCTGAAAGACCCCAACCCTTCAGGCTTACACCCCCAAGCCCCAGGAGAATAAGGAACTAAAAAGAAAGCTAGTTCCAAGGGCAACCTGACTCAGCCATTATTCAACCACCCCTGCAACAATGTAACAATGTAAAGAGATTTCTGTTAAGAGGTGTGCTCAACTGTGACTGGGATAGTTGCAAGTGTTCCAGGAAGACCCACTGTGACCTTTGTGTAAACTCCACTCCCGCCCCTGATACCCCTCTTGAGGTTTCGGGAAGAATGCATGCGGACATGACTTGTACCCGCTCTGTGATCACTCTGTAACTAGACCATGATCTTATGAAATTAGCCTCTAGACATAAATCAATCGAAACGAAATTGTATGGGAATTGTAATCTTGTGGCTTTTGTGGGTTTTTCCTTTAAAAGTGCCTATGTGACTGTAGTGTGATGTGACTCTTGCTCTTTGGAGCTGAGTTTGCCCGTCTGTATAGTCGCTTCAATAAACCTCGTGCTGTTGCATCAACTGGACCGGAGTCTGGGTTCTTGGGGTGCCCACTCGAGACCCTAACCTTTGGGGTCTAACACTCACCAACCTGTTGAGCTCTCTGCCATTTGAGCAGTATGGTGCTGGTTTCCAGCTTTTGTGAGCTATCACCCAGGCTAGGGTGGGCTTTGGTGATGCAGGTGTCTTTAAGTCATTTCTGCTCCTGGAAGTGACCCCTCACCCATACTCCAGTAAGTAACCCCAATGGTTCACTTAATCAGATTTTGGTGGTAGGTGCCCGTGGGTCTGTTGTCTGCTCCCTATGAGGGGTGAGCAGATATTGATCATGTTTCCTGAGGAACAGTGTCACACAACACACTCTCCCTATGCACTGTGGTCTGAGTGGATATGTTTTCTCCCCCAGATTCATCGGGTTGAACCATATCACCAAGGTTAAGAGACAGACGGGGCTTTCAGGAAGTGATTAAGTCCTGAGGGCTATGCCCTCATGAATATGATAGTGGCCATTAACAGAATGAGAGGAGGGAGGGAAAGTGTGGCTGGGATGCAAAATAAATAAATAAATAAATAAATAAATAAATAAATAAATAAATAAATAAAATACTTATGGAAGGGAGTCCAACCTTTGATTTCCTGTCTTCCCTCCGGCTGTCGTGTTGAAGACACAGTGAAAGCAGAAAAGTAGAGTGACCTTCACCAGAGGCTGAATCGGTTGAACTCTTGATCTTGGAGTTTTTGCTTCCCAAACGAGAGAACTTTTGTCTATAAGTCACATTGAACAAAACTCTCCACAGCCAGCCTAGGTTGACTCTGCATGGGAAGACCCTCTCTGTCCTGCCCATCTGACAGCTTCATCTTCTCACAACATGCCACGTCCACAGCTGCTGAGTCTGGGAAAGCCAGCCGGTGGCAACATCTGCATGTTAACTCCTGGAGGCAGGAGCCGGCTGGGGGGTTGGGCAGTTCTGAGGGGGAGAGGGTTGGTGTTTGACCCTTGCAAGGATCATGTAACTACGAATCACGCATCCGTGGAGAGGCTGCTTTTCTCTCAGTCATAGGTTCCTCACCCCCATCACATAGAACCACTGTGGATTCAGACTGATTGAGTTAATGCCCAACAGTGAGTTGTAGCTGACATGCAAAGCCAGGCATTGAAGCCTAGTGTGTCTAGCGTTGCCTAATCGCTTAATTGACCATAATAATTTTATTATCTAGGCTTTAAAATTGGACAATTGGCAGTTTTTCTTTCAAAATGCTTCCAGGTTGATTACATATGTAAGGAGGAGGAGATATGTAATCACTATATGCCCGGCAACTGCTTTTTCAAATGGCATTCATTCCTCTTTATTTTATTTGTTAGTGTAGGGAGTTCAAGGAAAGCATTGTGGTAAACAGCCAGATTAAATGTGAGCTGTGTAAAGAGCAGCAGCTTGCAGAAATATTGCTATAGATACTAAGACCAAATCCTGCCTCGATCCGGACCACACATAATTGAATCATGTTCAATAGAAGGCCATTACAAACCCGAACTTATTTGCAATGCTAATGTAGGGAGGACAGCTGTCACAGGGAATTAAATATGATCATTCAGAGCTTGAATAAATGAGGTGTCCATTATCTTCTGGCTGTGTTGCAGGCTGCTTGAAGAACACAAATAAATGATACTGTTGCAGGGACCAGCCCATGGTTTTGTCTTTTAGTCCTGGAAATATGAGAGCTCTGGAGGTGGAGGCAGGGAGACACAGAAAAAAAAAAAGGCTTGGCAGATAAATGCAGGCAAGTAGGCAAAGAGTTTTTACCCTCCTCCCCCTAAAGAAACTATGAATGCACAGACATAATCAAAATTCTATTTTCTGATGCCTGAAATAGATTTTAATTCTATTAAAGATTTTTGTCAAGATTCATCCCCATCTCCCTAAGACTCAAATCACAGCCAAGTCACAAAGGAGGCTGAACGTGAAAGGGTAGAGTGGGACATAAACAAAGCTAATCCTTTTGTCCTTCCTCAAGGCTTCTCTTCCCATCCAAACGGATAATAAAGATAGAACTTTTCGTGGAAAATCGATCTGCCAATGAGCATAAAAGGTACTTGGATCAGCTCTAGTTTAAAAAATGCCATTAATTGTCCAATTAACAGAGAGGGAGTTTTCCTTTGATTAGATCTGAGCAACCTGCCTACAAATAACACGAGACACTAAACTATCATCTTTTGACACATAATAAAGTTAGGGACAATTTTAAAAAAGTAATTAACTATAACACCATTTCCTGATAGAACATCAAATGCAGGTAATTCTAGAACCCTCCTCGTCAGGATAAAGTTACAATACACTGTGTTGGGAGAAGAGTCAGGCTTCTGTGACAGCGGCCAGCACTCAGCCAGCTCCGGGAGAGAAAATGAGACCCGTGGTCTCTGCTTCTCCTGCCTTAAACCGTAGTCTTCTCTGTAAGCTGTCAGCCAAGGAAGCAAGTTAGTGAACACACACACACACACACACACACACACAGACACACACAGACATACACGCACAGACACACACACAGACACGCAGACAGACACACGCACAGACACACACAGACACACACACACAGACACACATAGACACATACACACACAGACACACACACAGACACACACAGACACACACACAGACACACACACACAGACACACACACAGACACACACACACACATAGACACACACAGACACACACAGACACACAGACACACACACAGACACACACAGACACACACAGACACACACAGACACACATACACACATGCACATAGACACACACAGATACACATACAGTCACACACAGAGACACAGACACATACTCACATACAGTCACATACAGAGACACACAGATATACACACACACAAAGGAGATCTGGTAAAAGTGATAAGTAGATAAAATGGGAAGTCTTTTTATAACTGTTTTTGTATATTTCAAGAACTGTAGCATTGGATTTGTGTGTGTGTGTATTATGGTATATGAATTACATTTGTGAAGTATATAAATTCAAGAAGGTATTGTATTTGTAGCTTCCAAGAGCTCTGAGTGTCTGTGAGTTGCCTGTGGGTGAATTCTTTCTAAAAGTCAGTTTCAGGCACTTGCAGAACATTTTAGAAATGCAATGCAATATGAATGCTTAACGGGAATCCCTAGAATTAGAATTGTGAATGAGCTTATGTGGAGATTTTTCTCCCATACTCACAAAATAGCTTTCCTTTCAGGGTATATGATTTGTGTGTGTGTGTGTGTGTGTGATTAAAAACTATTCCTTGGAAGCATGACTGTAATCCTAGCACTTGGGGGAATTAATGTAGGAGAATCAGGAATAGCCTTTCAGGAATAGCCTTAGGTCCATAGAGAGTTTGAGGCCACCCTGGGCTACATGAAACCCTGTCTCAAAAAAACCCACAAAAAACAAAAAACAAACACTAAAAACAACCAAAAAACAACTAACCAAACAACAACAGCAAACCAAACAAAAAATAAAACCCATAAACAAACAAAAATACCTATTCATTTGAAAGAAGATTATTGGGATACTTAGTGTTAGAGGAAAAGAAGATTGGGTTTAAGATTCTAAAAGAATTCTCTAGAACCTCAACTTGGGAGGAAGGTTGAGAAGTCCTACCATGAATACCCGCGCTAGGAGACTGTACTTAGAGTACTTCGAGCTAACTCAGATGCCATCAAGCACTCAGGATTTCTTTCTTACTAGAAGCTTGAAGAATTTAGCAAAGGATTAACTAGTATAAATATCTGTGTTTGTAATAAATGTAATGTAATGTTTAAATAGCAAGTGAAAACCCATAATCCCAGCTTCTCAGAAATACCACTGATAGCTTTATTTATATTTATATTACTTTATTTATATAAATATTCTCATTCATTTCTTATTTTCTATAACCAATTTCTTGTGGATTGGGGTGTACTTACCTAACATATTAAGGTCTTTTAAAAATTTTTGAGCCAGGCGTTGGTGGCACACGCCTTTAATCCCAGCACTCGGGAGGCAGAGGCAGGCGGATCTCTGTGAGTTCGAGGCCAGCCTGGTCTCCAAAGCGAGTTCCAGGAAAGGCGCAAAGCTACACAGAGAAACCCTGTCTCGAAAAACCAAAAAAAAAGAAAAAAAAAAATTTTTGGTCAGCATATATTAATTATACACAATAATAGCCTTCATTATGACATTTGCACACACATGTATAATATATTTTGATTGTATTCATTCCCCACTGCCTGGTCTTGTCTCCTTCCTCCTTCCCCTGAATCCCTCTTTTCCCAACTAGTTCTACAGTCACATCTCTCTTTTTGTTTCTCAATGAGTTTCAGTAGAGGTGCTTACAGAAGCGCGGGCATCTTACTGGTGAAGGCTCAGGCTTGATCTTCAGTATTGCAGGGGGGCAAAGGACAGTATTTACTATAGTTTAACTTAAGAACTGGAAACCTATGGTCTGTTGCCCAAGCCCTGCCCCTTCCCCTCACCTGTTTGTGCAAATGAAGTTTTACTGGAACACAACACACTCACTTGCTTTGGTGTGGCAAAGGCAGGGTTGAGCACCTCAAACGGTGTTGTTTGTAGAGTTGAAAGTATTTACATATTGCCCTTTACAGAAAAAGTTGGCTGACTTTTGACTTAACCCATCATTTTGCTGGGTATGCAGATTGTCTCTGATTTAATACTATAAAAATAATACCACAGGGCCAGCAAGATGGCTCGGTGGGTTAACGCTCTTGTCAGCAAGCCTAATGACCTGAGTTCGATCCCTGTCCCCTACAGTGTGGGAGGAGAAAATGACATACTGTGGCACACATAGCCTCACCCCCACCCTCCCACACTAAATAAATGTAATAAAAAATAACGCTGCAATAAATATGCTATAGACTCTTCTTATTGTATCCGTCCACTGCCTCATGTCCTGCTTATAGGGATGGATTTTATTCCTGAGGCCATGGGCCATGTGAATCACTGTGACTACTGGGGTCTAGAGACTGACTAGCTAAGGTTGATCACACAAGTACAGTCACACGTCACTGATGGGAGAATTAAGTGATGTCCATGAAAGTCTGCTGGGACTAGATAGCCAAAAGCTGGTACTCAGTTGTTCTTGGACACCACCCTGTGTGTCTTTTTTCCCTTTCTGATTTTAATCTGCACCCTTTGGTTGTAACAAACTACAGCTGTAAGTGTAAGCGTTTATCTGAGTTCTGGGAGTTCTAGGGAATCATAGATCCTGTGTGGTCCTAGGGAGTCCTGTCAATTTTTCTTTGTGTATGAGGGAGCAAAGGAAGGAGGGAAGAAGGAAGAGAGGGGGAAGGGAACAGGAGGGATGGAGAGAGAGAGATCGAAGGAGAGAGAGAGTATGTGTGAAAGAGAGAGAATGTGTGTGTGTGAAAGAGGAGAGAGAGCAAGTGTGTGTGTGTGTGTGTGTGTGTGTGTGTGTGTGTGTGTGAGAGAGAGAGAGAGAGAGAGAGAGAGAGAGAGAGAGAGAGAGAGAGAGAGAGAGAGAGAAGATATT
>CABHPP010134332.1:23430-40828 GCA_902168425.1 Peromyscus attwateri
ACACACACACACACACACACACACACACACACACACACACACACACACAGAGTTTCTCCTCAGTGATGCTAGCCAACCCTTGGCATGGCATTGGTCACACTGGTACGAAGAAGTCTAACTCTTCTATGGCACAAATTGAGATTGAAACTGGTAGAAGGATCTAGATTTAATTTTTAAAACATTACTATTATTTGCATGAGTGTTTGATGAGCATGTATGCCTGTACTACGTGAGCACTACCAGTGGAGGCCAGAAGAGGAGGACGTCAGATCTCTAGGACCTGGAGTTTCAGATGGTTGTGAGCAGCCGTGTGGGTACTGGAATCAAACTTGAGTCCTTTGGAAGAGCAGCTAATGGTCTTGAGTCCTCTGGAAGAGCATCTTAACTACTAAGACATCTCTATAGCCCTAGCCTAGATTTTAGATTTAGTTATTTTTATTTATTTATTTATTTTTGTAAATTCAAGAGAGGGATGAAGGACCCGACAGTAGTTGTGGAAGAGGCATAGGAAACAGCAACTTAAAGATGTCCCTGCAGAAGGATGTGCTAAAGGCCTTGTAATTGACAAACTTTAGGGAGAATCACAAATAGGGGATTAGAGCTGCTTTGGTCTGTTGGAAGTGTTCCAGTTGGTCCAGTGTGGTGATGTTTGGAGTTAGCAGGGTCTCTAAAAGTGGGGAATGGATTAGTTTGTTGGGTTGTCTTCCTCAGACAGGAATAAGATGGCTTTCATGGGAGTCTGAGCTAATTCTTCTGAGAGAAAGTTGTTATGAGAGGACCAGTAGTGATGCACGCCTTTAATCTCAGTGTTTGGGAGGCAGAGGGAGGCAGACGCCTGAGTTCGAGGCCAGCCTGGTTTACAGAGAGAGTTCCAGGACAGCCAGGGCTACACAGAGAAACCAAAAGACAAACGAAACCAAAACCAAACCGAACCCTTCAAATGCCCTGGGTTCCTGTCTTAGTGTGTGCCTGCTCCTCTGTACACATATCCTCCATCACAGTGAGTTAGCCAGGGGATCCTCTCCTGAGGAGTCAGCGCTGTGCTGTGTAGATTTTCAGCCTCCCAAATGGTGAGCTACATGCCTGTTTCATGTCTAGAGCACACAGCCTCTGATACTTTATTGCAGTAGCAAAAATGCACTAATCTTAAATTTAAAAACATGATGACTTCTATGGGACATGAAAAAATTTAAGAGGGAGTTTATATTTTCATCTTGATGAAATACTAGCTTGTAACTTACTATTTTTAATGTTATGTATGCAAACTAGAAGGAACATTTCACCCCAGGAATTCGTTAAGTTCCAGTCATTCTAGTGATATATTATCATAGTTGACTAATTTAAAAAGGTTACCTGTAAAACTAATCTCCTACATATAGTCTCTGGGATATGATGTTTCGATGAGGTTTCTAACCTTGGGATTACTGAGTGAGGAGAAGCTAGGTAAAGAACACTGTGGGGTGGAAGCAAAAGATAAATGGAGGTCAGATTGAGACAATCCTAAAGCTCTCAGATCTATGACTTTGAAGAGTCACTGTGGTGGCATGTGGAGGCAGCATTAAAGAGGACGAAGTCCCAGAAGGTAAGACACCACCTGTGTTATTTCCTGATGAGAGATGACAGTGTAGACTCGTGTGTTAATAGGAAGAGGGCACAAGACCATAAAATCACTTCCTAAGGAGGGTTGAAATGATGTGGTCCAAGAGGGATGAGAAGGGAGAGGGAAAAGAACGAGTCGGTGGAGACCCTGGCCCAGGCGGCAGGTGGTGACCTTGTATTTTGTCACTGAGGTTGAAGCATATGATTGACAGCAGAGCTGTTGGGTGGGGTTCATGGGTGCCATGGCTGCAAACCAGCACACACAGGGTGGCTTAAGCAACAGAAACTGGTTATCACCAAGTGTGGCAGCTGGAAGATCACGAAGGTGTCATTCCTTCAGAGCGTGCTAGAGAAAGCTTTATTTTAGGCTGATTTCTCGCTTCTGGAAACTCTTGGTGTGAATCTGGTCTTCACATGATGTTGTCCTTTTATGTCCTTTACATGCACAGATTTCCCTTTTATCAGGATAGTGGTCGTGTTGTCTAGGTATTTCTCCATCACACTGTATGATTTCATCTTACGGAATTTTTTTTAATTCAAGTCATATAGGATTCTTTTAAAAAAGTTTATATATGTGCATGCGCATGTGTGTATGCACATGTGTACATGTGTATGTGTGCATGCCATGTGCACATGCAGATATCAGAGGACAACACCGTGGAGTTGTTTCTCTACTTGTGTGGTCAAATGGGTTCTGACGGTCTGACACAGGTCACCAGGCATGTGCAACGAGCGCCTTTACCCACTAAGCCATCTTGGAAGCCCTGATCTTATGTAATCATTTCCTGTAATGGTCTTATTTAGAAATAAGGTCATATCTGAGATAATAGAGTCTAGGTTTCCTGAACATTTTGTGTGTGTGTGTGTGTGTGTGTGTGTGTGTGTAGAACACATAATTCAACTACATAGCCGTGAGGTGATCGTGATTGATTTAGGACATGCCAACCAAGTTTTAGGTTCCTGTAGACTCCCTGTCAAGGGTGGAGACAATGTTGAGGGCTACACACAGAGATCTGATGATCATCAACATATAGGGAACGACTATGTGTTAAAGAACTTTCCCCAAATTACCTTTTGAGCTTATGAGTGGCAGCATTTGCCTGGGGGGAAGGAGGAGCATAAAGTCCTCAAGTACTTTGATGTCGCAGAGGATATGCTGTCCTGTGTAATTGGACCCTCCTTTGGGCTGCCTGCTCACTAATAACGACATGGAGACTCCTCATACCTCAGTTATCTCTTCCTCTCTCTCCCCGGAAATCCTGCCTATGCCTCCCGCCTAGCAATTGGCCATTCAGCTCTTTATTACACCAATTGCAGCAATACATTTTCACACAATGTACAAATATCCCACATTTCTCCTTTGTTTTTGTCTAAATAAAAGGGAAAGGTTTTAACTCTAGCATAGTAAACTATATACAATAAGAACAATTATCAAGTAAGTTTAGTCCATATGAATTTGGCCAATTCAGAGAAAGTACTGTATTCTCTATCCTATCTTAGTGAGTCCAAAGTTTTATACCTAAACCATTTTCTATCATATCTTGTATTACCATCCTAAAAATATCTTTTCAGACCTTAAGACATCTTCTTAGATAAACAACTTAAGCTTTTATGTTTCTCAACCTTATAAACTTTACACCTTTTATGTAAGTTTTTTTTTCCTGAATTTGCTAACAAGGAAAACTGTAACTATAACTATCTAGTCTTCAACTCCATCAGAGACCCAAGAAGGATAAAATATTATCTGAGTGAATAGGAAATGCAGAGCAAACAACTTCCAAAACTATAGAAATGACAGAGACAGCTGGCTGCCTAGACAGTCACCCAAGTTTCCTCTACAACATTGGGGCATCCATCTTGAGCCTACAGGCCTAGAACATCTGACAGACTTATGTGAAGCAGGAATTTTGAAGGACTGCCCTCCCTTGTCTTGGCAAAGTTTGGTAATTGCTTTCTTTTGTGTCCTGTTTGTCCAATTTGGACAGCATACTGTCAGCAGTTGAGGCAAGGGCAGTTTCTTGCCCAGTGGCTAGCTTTGCCACAATGAAAGCACACTCCATATGGAAGTTCTTTGATGCCCATCATCCTTTTTTGAAGTAAATTGGTGCTGCCAGGAGCAGACATGTCTCACTGTCATGAAAACCTTATGTTATTAAAACATTTAAGGGGTTGGGGACTTAGCTCAGTGGTAGAGCACTTGCCTAGCAAGCACAAGGCCCAGGGTTTGGTCCTCAGCTCTGAAAAAAAATTTAAATGCCAAATTCTGTAGGTCTTTGAAGTATTTGAAGACCATCTATGTAAAATATATTTCTGTATGACCTTGAAAACATACCTAACATGACTACAAGTTTGATTGTTATAGATGACTAACTACAAACCTGTATTTCTTAATTATCTTAAATGGTTTATAATAATAGCTTTTAAGGACTAGAACTTTACATTAAATTTTTAAATGAGCTGCATATGTACAGCACCTTAAGCAAGAGTAGAAACATGTATACAGTATAACAAAAATAACCTTAAATTTATATCAATATACAAAAATCCATACCAATGTGAAATACTTGAGATTAGTGGTTGTTGAAAAGTAGACTCAGCAATCTGCCCTTTTATCCCATCATTTCTATACTACATCCTCCTTTTTCCCTTCAGAAAGAGATTCCCGAATCTAATCTCCTTTGTTCAGCTTTTTCCTGACCATTACCAATAGCAATTTGTAACCAACCCCCCTAAACAATTACAAACATCCATAATCCACTGAATGACAGAAACCACCCACCCCACCTTTTGGTAACATGTTGTATACTCTAGACTGCTTCCTATTGTCTGTGAGCAACAGCATCTTTAGGAGACTCTGAGAAAATTGAGATAATGGTCAAAGCTGTTGTCCAGTCTTGGTGTGATGGGAAAGTAAAAGACTTATTTGAAGTTCTGATTGAATGGTCTATGAGGCTAGACCATCTCAGCTAGAAGCTTTGAAGTTGTTCGGGATGCAGAATTTTGAGGTAACTGTAACAGAGGCATTCTGAGAGCCCAGATAACCTGGGCTACTTGTCTTTGTTGGTATCTGATCCTTTTTTTTTCTGAAAACACATAAACTTTTAAAGGTAACACATATATCTGTATTAACACAAGTATGGAATATGCAATGTGCACAAGTCAGCTAAAGATGATTTTTTGTTTTATGTTTGAGCAGGTAAAAGGCATCTGTCAATTTTATAAATTTGTTTGGACTGTATAACCAAACTGTAATATAAGTCTCTATCCACCCATATGAAAGGATGGCATGTAATAATAATTCATGAGGATTCTGTAGCCAACAAGATTTATTCCACAGTAGAGGGATCGGCATATACATCACCTGTCCTGTAGTCTTTCTTGGCTTTTCTATGCCTGTAGTCAAGATTTTCAGGAGGTTTACCCCAATAAAATCTGATCTTTCTTAATTTTGAAGAGAACATAACTTTTTGTTTCCTATGGAAATAAAAGCATAACCTCTCCCCTAACACAACATATTTTCTGACTTCCATATTGAAGTTAAGACATTCTTAAAATATATAGGTTGGTTTATTTTAGTAGTTTCCATAATTCAATGTCTCTCAGCAGCTATTTTTTTTGTACATTTGCATTTAAAAAAATTCAAAGCCAATGAAGTACCATACAGGATCCAGACACCCTGTGTATTTCCCATCTTTACATGGCTTATTCTTTTTATATTACTTTATTTTTACTTTAAAGACTTTACATTATTTTTAAACTATTTTTTTGTGACTATCTATAGCCATTTTCTTTCTTCAGCATCTAAGCACATTTTTAAACATATTGTACCTTTTAAGAGGTTTTCTGTGTCTGGACCTGGCTTTACTAAGTGCCTTCAGTGTTCTCTGACCTCTTGAGACAAATCTTAAACTGCCATGTCAGCCACAGTGTGGTTCAGCTTAAGCCCACAGGCAGCAACTGGGAGCTGTGTCTCTGTATGCTGAGCACTGGCCCACTTGAGAGACTGCAGGACTAGGAGTCCACTTCTGGCTCCTTGTCCAGAACTTTTCCTAGCTTTCTCAGGTCCCATGTTTGGATATGCGAACCTCTACATTGGAAACCATATGCAGTTGGACTTTCCTTTGGGCCACCAGCTCACTAATAACGATACAGAGACTTATTATTAATTATGAAAGCTCGGCCTTAGCTTAGGCTTATCCCACTAGCTCTTATAACTTAATTAACTCACTTATATTAATCATTCTTTTGCCTCATGTTTTTTACCTTTCTTTCATTCTGTATGTCTGATCCCCCCCCATGTCTCATTGGCATATTGTGTCATTGTCCCCGACCCCCACAGGCATTCACTTCATTTCTTTCCCCAGAAATCCTGCCTATACCTCCTGCCCAGCTATTGGCCATTCAGCATTTCATTACACCAATCATAGCAACACATTTTCACACAGTGTACAAACATCCCACAGTCCTGAAATATGATGTCTTGGAATGTGAGGAAACAACACAAGTAAGCAGGTTCTTCTCATCTTCTCCCCTCCTTTTCCCTGGAGTAAGTCTTCAGATCCTCATTCAGGAAATTTGGAAATGCACCAATCAGGGCTGGAGAGCTGGCTCAGTGGTTAAGAGCACTTGCTGCTCTTTCAGAGGACCAGAGTTTGTATCCCGGCATCCACATACCTAGACTCATAACTGCCTTTAACTTCAGCTCCAGGGGGACCTAAGGCCTTCTGCTGTGCAGGTATCTTCACAGATGTACGTAGATGCAGACACACATGTACACATAAATAAAAATAAAATAAATCTTAAAAAAAGATAAAGAAATGAACCAAAGAGAAAGGATACAAAGACACCAAGGTAGCATGAGGAATCTGCAAAAACTTGCTGAATATCCTCTGGTTTACTAGCATCAGCTCATATCTTCCTCGTTTGGGTATTCCCTCCAAGAGTGTTCACCATCTCATTCAACCTAACCAAGATGGTTTACCTGTTTCTTCTTTTCTTAAGGTTCCTGTGACCAACAGACAGTCAAACTGATGGACTCACATCATATAGTAAATATTTGAGTGCTTTTCTCTTATCATTTTTTTTCTGTTGTCTTCAGGACCTTGGCCATAAACCTAAGATGGGAAGAAAAAAAATCCTTATTTCCTCTGAAACCTTTTTATGATCTGTTGCTTGATTCTAATGGCTCCTTTGGGGAAGGGGATGAGAAGGTGCAGGCTCAACAGGACAGACACCGTGAGTCAGTTGAAGGGAAACAACAAACTCCTTTATTTAATAAAAGAAAAGGCCTTATGTACCTTCCTCCCAGCACCCAAGCTATGTCTCAATCTGGTGGCATTGCATGGTCATCCCTCATTGGCTGGGCATGATCAGAAACTCTGACAGCAACCAAGAACTCTGACAGTGCCTGTTGCTAGACCCTCAAGCAGACTCTGCATGATTAGGAACTCTGACAGTGACCAGGAACTCTGACAGCATATGTTACTAGGCCCTTAGGCAGACTCCAGGTTGGCTCATAAGGAAGTACGTTATGTGCGTGTCTTGGCAATTGGTTTGAGCCCATTTCCTCGACCCTATGGGCCTGTCCCTACTACAATGACCAAAGCTTTCTGCCGTGTTTATCTTTTGTAGAACATCTTTTTCTTTTTGACAATTCTGTGTGTGTATATAATGTCTTTTGATAATACCTCCCAGCTTCCCCTCTCCCTGGACATTCCCCAACTGTCCTCATTTCTTCATGTATTCCTCTGTTCCCCTTGTAACCCACTGAGTCCAGCTGGTGCTCTCTGCTGGGATGTTGGCTGCTGATGTTGGGTTGGTCTTGTGCTGGTAACTATAGCTGTAATGAACTTGTGAGTACAATGGCCAGGTCGTGCCAAGAAGACAGTAGTTCATATTTCATGCCATTTCTTCCCATCCTCTGCCTTATAGTCTTAGAAAAAGATTTAGCTTATGTACTTATTTTGTGTGTGTGTGTATGTGTAGATGTAACCAACTGTCTTATCAAATAAGAAACACAGAACCAATGCAAAGAAGAAAGCCAAGAGGTCAGAGCTAAGAGCAAAAACCTTACCCTTCCTCCTGCAGTGGTCCTACCTCTCCGAAAGAGAGCTACTTCCTGTGTTAAAGTCTTTATATAGACTTTCTGTTCTGCCTTCTTATTGGTTGTAAACCCAACCACATGACCGCCTCGTCACTGCCTGTCTGTACAGACCTCCAGGTCTTCTATGGTTGGTATTGAGATTAAAGGCATGTGTCTCCAATGCTGGCTGTATCCCTGAACACACAGAGACTTACCTAGCTCTGCCTACCAAGTGCTGGGATTACAAGCGTACACCACCACCGCCCTGCTTTCCCATGGCTTGCTAATAGCTCTGACCCCTGGGCAACTTTATTTATTAACATACAAATAACATTTTAGTACAAATAAAGTATCACCATATGTGTGTGTGTGTGTGTCTGTATGTGTGTGTCTCTGTGTGTGTCTGTGTGTATCTGTGTGTGCCTGTGTGTGAGTGTGTGTATGTCTGTGTGTGTATGTATGTATGTGTCTGTGTGTGTGAGTGTGTGTGTGTGATATGTGTGTGTGTGTGTGTGTGTGTGTGTGCTTGTGCCCACAAAGACCAGAAGGAGCACAGGATCCCCTGGAGATGGTTACAGGCATTTGTGAGCCTCCTGGTGTGGGTGTTGGGATCTAAACTTTGGTTTTCTGTTAGAGCAGTTAGTGCTAACTAACCACTGAGCCATCTTCAGCTTCCCACTCATATTCTTTCTGTCCCTACTTCTGAGGCATTCTCTGAGCCTGGAAGGCGGTTGATATCGATGTCCTATTTAGCTCTGAGCACTCAGCAGTCACTCTGACCAGTCTGAGTGCCTGCTCTGCTGCCACTGCCAAAGAGGCTTCTCTGGTCAAGGTTGAGAACAACACGGCTCTGTGGCTATAAACAGAAATACTTGAGAGGCAGCTTGACAACATGTCCATGTAGCAAAACAACAGTAGTAGCCCCCTACCCTCCATCATGGGCTGCCGGGCATTGGTGGCGCACGCCTTTAATCCCAGCCCTCGGGAGGCAGAGGCAGGCAGATCTCTGTGAGTTCGAGGCCAGCCTGGGCTACCAAGTGAGCTCCAGGAAAGGCGCAAAGAAAAAAAGAAAAACCCTGCCTAAAAAAAAAAAAAAAAAAAAAAAAAAAAAAGAGTCATGGGCTTTTGACCGGGTTCACTGTATGAGGCATGAGTCCTTGCCTGTGGAGCAGGCTCAGATTCGATCAGACAGTGGTTGATTATCTCTATAAACTCGCATGCCTCTATTGTGCCAAGGGTCATATCTTGCCCGGCAAGTTCTTGTAGCATTCAGAATTCACAATAGGTAAGACCATTGATGTTTCTTCTCCTTAGCAGCCTGTATGGCACTATAAAAATGACTCAGCTCAGTGTTTATCTTTTGTTTGTAGACAGGGTCTTACGCTTTGTAGCTCTGGCTGGTCTGGAACTTGCTATGTAGACCAGGCTGCTCACACTCATTGCCTGAGGAGATTAGAAGAAGAGCATCAGATCCCCTGGAACTGGAGTTACAGACAGTTGTGAGCTGCCGTGTGGGTGCTAGGAATTGAACCTAGGTCCTCTGGAAGGGCAAACAGTGCTCTGAACCAGCAAACTATCCCTCTAAGTTCCCGCTCAGTGTTTAGATGTCTGATCTCTCACTTAATCCTCAGCTGGACCTAGAAAGGGAAATTTTGGGTGAAACTGAGGCCAGTCATTTATTGCATGGATGGTCTCTAGATTTGTATGTACTAAAGGCCTTATTTGATTGCACTAAAGATACAATCTTTCCCTGGGGAGAATCTGGAACAAGAAATGGGCCGAGTTAAAAACCTTGGAGGACACAGACTGTTCAGGAGCTGGCAGTAGGAGGCAGTGAAATGAAAGGAGAAATAGGAGAAAGCCTAAAACAAGCAGGAGGAGGGGACCCGCATTAACTAGTTTCGTCGGCTAAGGACCTAGAAGTGTCTCTTTCCTTTAGTGCCCTCTCTGCTCTTTGAACGTACATTTGATTAAGAAGTGAAATTAGAACAATTTTTTTTTTGTCCACAGTGATTACAAGCAACAGATTCACTGTAAAATAAAAAAGAGAATTACTGTCAATTTTATTCTGAGCTTCCCACAGTCAATGTGCTGTTGAGGAGAAACACCAATTGTGATAAATTGCTCTATCCGTCTATGTACATTGACCTAGTGATGCATTTGGAGGCGAATTTTATTCTTCAGTTCTGAGCATTGGGACCTGCTTCTCAAGGTTGTGAGCACATGCTTTTCCTATGTACACATGTGTGCAGCTGTTTAGGTGGGCAAGAAATGCTTTCAATTGTATGTGTCTGCATACAAAGTAGCAGAGAAGTAGAAGGAGGAAGATATGAAGGCTAGGCTGAGGCATTTGAGACACGTAATGCTATTTGTTGATAAATACATACCCACTGGCTTGTTGCCCATGCCTGCTTAATCTTCATTTCAAAGAAGAACATTTTCATTAAAAATAAAGCAGTTAAAATGTCAAGGTGCCTATTTTTTCTATCTTTCTTTTTTTTCAGACTTTGTCTCATTTTTTTTTTTGACATTACAAAATAAGGGGATTGAGTAAAGCCTAAACTGCAGCTAAATAAAAGCTTTCCTTAGCATTCCTTGGAGAAATCAAATCCAGGACCAGCAGTGAAAGGTGATTGTACTGTATCCACTACACAGACTATTTCTTCTAATTATCAGCATGAATGTAATTACTTACAAGCATCTAGGCTCCTATGATCATGTCCCTTAGAGCATTTCATCTTTAATGATTTTCCTTGATAGAAAGCCAGTTGGAAGCATTTGTTGCATAACATTGCTCAACCACAAAGAAAAATACGTCCTTCTCAGAAGAAAGATCTGTAATGCTTTCTTTTCGATGGTACTTATATTCTGCCAGAATTTGATTAGGAGCGATCTTGGCACAAAGATCGCTAATGACCGAGTCAAATAACTTATATAGATTAAACAGTTTCTTGGGAAAAAATACAATGTAGCAATGGTGTTTCTTTTCCAAGAATGTTGAAATTCGGAACTGTAATAACTTAAGGTGAATTATTAAATGCCATAACTTCTGAGGGCAGATATGGGAGGGATGGCTTCCTGAGGGAGTCTGTAGCTTTGGAGGAAGAGATGGTTTTAAGGAAGACATTTCTGATTTAAGTGTAGATTCCTAAAGGAGATTAGAATTTTGAAGGCTATTAGTGATGTGAGAGGGTACCTCGCCCCACACCTTGAGATGTGTGTTCAATCTAGCTAACTCTGACTTAGGGATTTGACTGTGCCTAACACATTGTTGGTGATAGAGGCCTAACCAGTTTGCCAGATGTGAAGTTTCTCCCCAGTATTCTTACCATTGTCATTTTTTTCCTCTAGGAGTTAAAAAAAATATTACAAAACACCTTATTTTACATTGTTCAAAAGTGTTAGCTTTCTGGATAACTGAAGTTTGCTGCTCTGAACATCAAAATTTTTTAAGGGAATTGGTGGTTGTTCACCGTACATGGAATATATTTTTGTTTTTCCTTGAGAAGGAGTGTCATTATTATAAGCATTAATTATTTGATTGTGATTGTGTCACATCCACAGTTGCCCTCTAGAGTAACTGAGGTGAAAGGATCCAGTGACCATGCAGTGTTTTTGTCCCTTATTTCTGTTTCTTAGGGCCACCTTCTTCCTCTGGCCACCATGTTCTTCGAGGTTGCTGATGCCCCTCTTGCTGAAGGTGGCTAGAAGCCTTGCCCACAGAATAAGACACAAGATTTTTGTAGCCACTATGCAGTTAAGGCCCTCTCCTTTGTTTTTGCTTGAAAACCAAGTCTAATAAAATGACACAGTATTGGTAACTGATAATCTTGGGGATCCTTTGAAGATGTCTCCTGATGATTTTAAACAGAGTTACCAGGCATTTTCCACCATAGAAATCTGTAGAATTTAATAGCTTAAATCAAGAAGATTATACAAGGACCTCTTGGTGACCTCAGCCACCCTGGTTCCTGCCTCAGTAGCTCCCCTGTCTCCATATTGCCTCTAGAAATCTTGAGGTCAGCCAATGGTCCTGAAATGTCGGTGATATGCCTGGAGTCTTGTGAAGTTACTGATCATGGCTGCGGTTTTAACAGGTTACAAGGGATGCAGAGGTGCTGGACTGAGGACTGAGCTTTGGCTGAGGAAACTCTCCCTCTCCATATTCACTGAAAGAAAGAACCAAGAGGGAATGACATCTGGCTCTGGAGGTATCTGTCGCCAGAGAACTTTGTCCAGAGTTGCGCTGTGTCCTCAGGGACTGTGGTGTGGGGCTTTGGCCACTGACTTCTCATTCTGGAGAAGAGCCAGCTTTCCTGTTAGGAAGGAACCCTTTGATCTGGGAGTCTTAAAAACCCACACGTTTATTGTCATCTTTGGTAACAAATAGGCTCTATTCTTGCTTTTCTTATCTATAACATTTATTTGACTGGACTTTTTGGCATTCAAAGTTTCTTGAATAATTTTCAAAATCAAGGAATGGTAAAGCTCTGATATCCATCTTTCCTTCTTCAGCCCTAGAGAACTTGAGTGCCTGGCGTGGATTTTTTCATCTCCAGTTATGCTGCTCTGTCTGGCTCTCTTCTCTCTCTTTTGCATACATGTATGTATGTAAATATGTACATGGCTACATGTGCATACACATTCATGCTCACACACATGCGAGTGTGCACATGCACAGCCCTCCTCCTCCATAGGGATCCAGGCTGATACCTAATGACAACATCTCTAGGAAATTCAGCCTCTACACCACATTGACTCTGCTAGCATCTTAATCTCAGCACTTCAGACCTCCCCACACCCAGCCATTCATCTTTTTTTTTTTTTAAGTGAGCCTACACTAGGAGGTTGTATGTCATAGTAGAAAGGATGTTACAATGAGGTGCCTATGGTTTAAGTTATTTCCAACACATTGCAGGATTGCTGATATGGTTCAGTTAATGTATGTAAGGCCCATAGTATGTAGCATAGTATGATTGACTAATGGTGTTTAATAGCCTTCCATCGTTTCAGCCACTCATGGGGTAGGTATCACCCAGCACTCAGATTTGCTTTGGTACCAAAATCTCCAATCTCCAATTCTTTTCTAGAGCCACTACATATACCAGGGAGGCAAGATGGCGTGAGAATGCTAGAACCCGAGTACTGGGTGGGGAGAAGAGAACAGAAGAGCTCCTAAGTCACTGAGAACTAGTCACTCCATTGTACAATTGGGGGTTGGCTTAGCTAGGCTAGGGCTTTATAGCCCTAGTTATCTAGAATTCCACTGTTCTTCAGCTCCACCTGACACTCTTACGGCTGTCTTCACGAGTTCTGGTTAGCCCGTTTCCACAGCTTGTTAGTTCCCTTTGGCAAGCTTGCCTCTTCTATCAGCCATTTTAAAAAAGTTTTGTTGGCTCATAAATCCCGCGCTCCAATCAAACCGAGTTACCCTGGTCTGGTTCTTGCTTCATTTTCATCGTTTAGTTTCCTTTCTGATCTGTTATTTGCTCTTTTTGGTTTCCATCTTTTCCCCTCTCTAGACTATATAGCTTCTTGGAAGTAGAGACGTTTTTTAAAAATTAAATGTGTGTGTGTGTGTGTGTGTGTGTGTGTGTTCCCAGAGGTCAGAGGACAACTTGAGGGAGTCAGTTCTCTCTTTCCAATATGTGGGTGCCAGGGATTGAACTCGGGTTGTCATGCTTGGCGGTGAGTGCCTCTGTCGGATGAGCCATCTTGCGCATCTGGAGGCAGAGGATTTTTTTCGTTACTGTGTCTTGTTCCTAGACTAGTGCCTGGCTGTACTAGGGGATGTGCAATTAACTTTTGTTGAGCATCTTCTCTACCTTGCTAATCACATACCTAGTTTCTGTTTCTGACATTGGTGACTGAGACAGGAAGTAGATTAGATTGGGAATAAATAAATAAATAAGTAGATAAATAAATAAATAAATAAATTGGAAGTGGCATCAGTTTAGGATAAAGCTTTCATCGTCTTGGATCTGGCCTGACTCTGCAAGCCTTCCTTGTCCGTAACCTTGCCTACCAAAGAGTACTGTTTTTGCTGTGTGTTCACGGACAGTGGGCATTTGCCTCCTGACCACCTTTTTGGGGCTCATGTTCAACTAAAGTACTTTCTCCCCTTTCCTTATCAGGCTTTTCATATTAGGTCCTCTCTTGCTCTCACCCACAACCACCTTTAATTTTCTTCAGGTTAGTCCATCTGGTTCAGGGATGGGAAAGTGATGAGGTGGGAAACAGAAGGCAAGGATTCTGCTTCCGACTGCATCTTTGACATCAAGTGCCAGAAAACTAGTCACTTTAAAATACTTCTCTAAAAAATAGACTTTGCATTTCAGACAGTTTTAGGTCCACAGAGAAAGTGAGCAGGAGGGAGAAATTTCTGCTAAGAGTCTAGAAGTGATTCCTGCTCTCTTAGAGATGACAATACAGTTGGGAGACAAGGCACACATCCATGAAACTTGCACGTTTTCAGGTTTAAAAAAAAAATTACTTTATGTAAGAAGTGCTAGCATGATTTCTTTTCCCCTGGCAGACAAATCTTCAGTAATCTACTTTAGATAGGTAATTGTCCAACTTCATGAACCTATGTCCTTTGGATACTGACGGAAACACTGCTGGTTCGTGTTCAGTTTGTGTTTTGGGATCAGGCTGTGGCAGGTTGAGTGGATGCTGAAGGGTGAGAGACCCGGGCAGGTCGTCATGCGTGACTCCACTAGAGCTGCTGGTGACCCTCTGCTTTCAGAAGCCCAATGAGGGGAAAAGCACAATCTTTCCTGTCACCAAAGCGTCTCTCACTGTGCTCACCTTACTTCTCGTATCTGTCTGCATGCTCATTTTCTCCTTGGCTGCCCTCAGCTCCGTGGCTGCCCTCCACACCATGGCTGCCCTCCGCTCCGTGGCTGCCCTCGGCTCCGTGGCTGCCCTCCGCTCCGTGGCTGCCCTCCACACCATGGCTCCCCACCCGTTTGCTTCATTGCCGGCCTTGCCCATCCTCACCCATTCTTTCACAGCCCTTTGCAAAGTCTCAGATCCCAATGCTCTCTTACCTGAGGCTGCTGATGGAGGTAGCCGAGTTCACCTGAGTCCCTCACCCTGGCTTCCTGGAGCTCTCTGTGTCTATGTTTCTGTCCCCATCTCTGATTCTTTCTCCTTAACAGTGGTGAAAGTCACAAAAGATTCCTGCTCTCAATGCTTGATGTCTCTCCCACTGGACACTAGGTGTGATTTCCATTCAGAAGTGCTACACATGCCACTGGGCTGCCAGAAATTATGTTTCTGTGGTATCCTAGGCCCTTGTCTTCTCATGAAGTCTCAGTTAAAAAGAGTCTCTCTCTCTCTCTCTCTCTCTCTCTCTCTCTCTCTCTCTCTCTTACACACACACACACACACCACACACCACACACACACACACACACACACACACACACACACACGCACACCACTTTTTATGCATTTGTCCACTGGTGGGTGTATAGGACCTTTCTATAACTTTACTATTGAAAACGTAACTGCAGTGAACATGGGCGTGCTGATTAAAACACAAACAAACAAACAACAAACACTCCACAGGTCGTCTTGGAAGCCTTTGCCGAATCGTCTTCCTGTCATTTTGTTGCAGGACGTTCTGTTTCCTTCATAGACCTGTCTTGGACTACAGTGGTTTATTTGTCTGTCATTGGACTGTGAGCTCCCTGATACCAGGGACAAAATTCCTCAAGATTCTTTCTAGCCTCACAATCTCAGTGGGTGCCTCCTGTGCACACTGCCCAGCATGTAATGAGCCCTCAGGAGTTACTTCCCTACTAAACGATAATGGCTGGCAGCTGAAGCTGGTGACCTTAGCAGAGTGCTTAGGGATGTGCTGTATGTCTGCAGAAACTGGTCAATCAGTGAACGATTTTTATTGAGAGTGACTAGTAGGTGCCGGTTGCCCTCAGGATACTTTTCTAAAATTATAAACTCTTTGATGCTTCCAAATTGTGCAGAATACCACAACAGAGTTAAACTATTCTCTGATGTATTGGGTTTACTTAGATCTATGAAGCAGGTGGTCTATTTCATGAAATCGTATTCCTAACATCGGTCATACTTCCCTCAGTTGAAATATGCATTGGGATTCCACTCTCATCCTCACAAACACCTGTGACGACATCGGCTGCTGTGACGACACCGACTGCATTTGAAAGTGATGACTCGCCTTTCCCAAGGGCCTAGACTTGGATCCACTCTGTCAGATCCCTTATGGACAGCTGGGCAGTGGAGGGTGGCCCTCAGTTATAAATCCTTCTCTGATAGGCAGTGGCTTCTCAGTCTTGGTGGTGGTTGCAACAGGCAACTTTCTCTGTCGCGTCACCTAACAAAAGACAGTTATTCTAAAACATGCCCTGCGGACCGTTCAATAGAATGCCCGCCTGATGTGGCCGGGGCTCGTTCTACGAGCATGCTACGGGGTACTCTGCGCAGCGTCTGCTTCTGAAAGAGCACCTGCCTCTCTTTTCATCGGATCCAGTACTGGTTTGCCATCTTTGTTGGACTGAACGGCCTGCCTGTGGCCTCAGAACGTGGGCTGTATGCCTGTTGGCAGCCCTGGCTGTCTGGGTGCCACTCAGTTTCATCCCTTTGATTGCCGAGCTGTTTTGTATTATTGATAAATTACAGGTATGGTACTCAGAGGAAGGATGGGGGCAGCTCAGCGTGAATGGCAGTGCCCTTGGGTATAAAGCTCACTTGGACTCATCCATTGAGACAATCCTATGTAGTGGAAGGTGTGTTTTAGAGGATTAGTTATTAATCACAAAACAGGATAGGCGTTACTTGACCGCTAATTATAACACTGGATGAGTACATAAAAATCATCATGATAAACAATATTGTCCCTGTAGGACCCTTCACATGAAATCAGTCCTGTCAGACAAATGGCTATTTACATAACATGGAATCTTTAAAAAAAAAAAAATCCAAAAAACTAGCAGCAACCAAATAAGCAAAAGTGTGTATAGAAGCTAATAAAAATTAGTACCTTAAAAAATCACTGCACGCTATGTTTTCTGTAATTATACCAAGCCCTAGAGTTTTAACCATGCAACAGTAATTTTTTAGCATTTTTGCCGTTATTGTCCTTTTGATTTACTTAACTATGTCTAACTTGAACAAACAATGTTAAGGAGGGAAACAGATGCGATTAAATAGCCTGTAATTATGTTTTTAGTCAACTGCTGCCATCACAGACTCCTTCTGCTACTCGGACCAGAAAAAAAGTGACCTAACTGATTTCACCGGCTGCCTTGCCAGGCCCCAATGCAGAATAGACGGCCTTATTAAGCAATCAAAAAATCAGCCATTACAGAGGGACGGTAATCAACAGTGTTTATACAGCTCACACACTAGCCCCACAATACACAATCAGGACCATGAATTCTGCTAATTGGGTACCTTCTGCGTCCAGAGGTGCCTGCAAAGGGAAACAAAAGGGACTTGAAAATTAGTGTTTGTAGCAATTAGCTTCTGTCTAAAGGCTTAACCCAGTTCAGGGAAACCATGATTCAAGCAGGGATTATTATAGCAACCCTGGTTTTTAAATGTCTTCTACCATTATCTGAGGCAGGATTCAGCTTGGCAAAACTAATGGAGATTTGTCTTCTCTTTTCTATTTACTTAAAATGAGTTTTGTTTTGAACTTTTCAAAAAAATCAAGCCCATTAAGCCATTTTTTTT
>CABHPP010134335.1:0-25651 GCA_902168425.1 Peromyscus attwateri
GGATAAGAAAGCTTTATGCCTAAGGAGAAGTAGAAATGATCACAGATGCAGGAAATATTTAAAATAACACATACAGGCATCTTTAAAGCCCTGATTACAAGTGTCAAATGTTTTTAACATGCTTCAACTGTAAAATAATCCTGGCTCCATTACTTGGAGAGTCAAACTCTGACATTATTTGCATGTTAAATACCTAAATGTGGTATTAATTGTACTTTCTCATTGGAGTTTATTTTCAAAGCAAAGTGCATAAGACATATTTAGAAATATGGTAGTCTATATCCATGCATGCTTACAAATGAAACAGGATTGATTTAAAGAAGTCTAAAAATGTACATGATACATTCAATTTAGGTTATCTTGCTGGTTAATTTTAATACAAATAAAACAATATATTCTCTGCTTGAAAAGAATACTATGTTTGTATTTATTTAAAATTTGAATAAACTTGATATTAAGTTAGTTGCAGACATATGAAGAGGGAAATAAAAATGGCAAGCAAAACCTCAAAGAATCTAAGTTGTATTATCAGTTTCATGAGAACCTTTATTTTATAAGGTAATAATAATATTCATTCTTCACTCAATGAAAACATGACTTTTCTATTTTTTTTTACTACCTAATCATTGAATTGGAGAATGAACACTACTAGGTTTGAAGAAGAGTGGAAACTAAAGATATTCTTTTGTAGGTTCCTTGAGGTGCAAAGAGAGATTATTGTTTCCCAATTTGTTTTGTACCAGAAAGTAAAATGTATTTTATGGATAATTTAATTATCCTTTATATGTCGTGGGGTCAGAAAATTTTAAGAAAGATATCTACTATCAGTCCTTCCCAATATCCATATAACCATACACCACTGCTTCTCCCCCATGTTCGTATAATCAATCACTATTCATTTTCCATATTCATGTAACCGAGCATTACTACCCTTCTCCTATATTGATATAACCAATCACAATTGCCCATTTCCACATTTATATAATCAATGAGAGACATTGAAAACCATCTCTGAGATGCTAGTGTTTTCATGTGTCTCTTTCACTGACTTAAATCTTTACTTTTTAAAGACAATTTATATGATAATTAAATATTCCAAAATTAATCTATTAAAATGCTCAATTCTTTTAAACTAGTTCACTAATTACCCATTTTTATTTAGCCACTTTTTCTAAAATGCCAAAAACAATTCCACCGACAAATTCCATTCACTCACTATATACCTATTTACTCATATATATAGTTATTTATATATATACACACATATACATTATATTTTAAGTGAATTATATTTAAGATAATGTTGTCAGTCTAAAAAATGAACCAAATTTTTACATTTTTTACATTTTACATTTTTAAGTCAGTATTCTCATCTGTAGGTATCATTAAGTTTGTTTCAGTGACCAGCCTTTTCAAATGAACTTCATGATACCGTCTGCTTTGCAAATCTTCAATGAGGTCAAGTAATCAACCATAGAAAGTTGTTATGATATTTACACCAATACTGTTGAAAAACCAGATGCTCTAGGTCGTTTGAGGTGACAATTAGGAAAGGGGGAAAAGATAGATAATAAGAAGCTAGGTGTTGTAATTTGACTAGTCTTCATGAGTGAATCAAGATCAGACTCCTTTTCTACACACATTTTGAGAAGGCAGAATATTGATGATATTCTGTATGTGTAAGGCTATAACATAGCTTGTTTAAAGGACAATACACACTTGCATGTATGCATATTTTAAGGGTATGTACCTATTATTTCATAGCAATGCTTTGTATCCTTTCATTACATTTGGATCTTTAAACAAACAAAAGTAAACAAACAAAAAATGTGTAACACACTTAGAAAACATAGCAGTCGAACATTCTCTGTCTTAGACCCTTGCCAGTCACAAATTTTCTTACTAAATGGAAAGGTTTTACACTTGTTCCAGCTCACTGAGTTTCACCTACACAGCAATTTCTGTGGTTGTTTCTACCCATTAATCACAGAAGAATGTCACTTTTATTACCTTAGTGCTACAGTTTTAGACATTTCCAAATGGCATACCTGGTTTGGGTTACCCAATTTATGTATTAGAGTTGATTTTGAGTACATTCTCCTTATTTCTAAAATCAAAACAATCTTCAATATAAAAGAATTTCAAACTTTAACTGTAATCTGCAGCTCAAAAATTTCTCCAATTTATGAAAATAATTCCACAAAAGACTTTAGTAGTTTTTTGATCAATGCCCACTTATTGATTTTATTAAGCATTTTATTAAGATGACTGCTCAAAAGGAATGTTTGAAGTCTTGCATGTGTGTTGTAAGGATTTTTTTAAGTTTATTTTCATATATGCACTTCTTGAAGATTTTGTTATAAATTTTCAAATATAATGAGTATAAGCCAATTTGATCATGTTCCTCCTATAAACAATCTCCATCTCTACCAAACTCATATGAAATACTATAATGAAGTTCACTATTTTGTACTGTGAATATATGTTTGTAAATATGATGGTGCTAAGAAGATGATTTCATGAGTAGAAACACCTGCTGCACTGGTGTGAGGCTCTGCATTAAACCCCCAGCACTGCGGTAAAAAGCCATGTGTGGCTCTGTAGCACGGAGACAGGAGGGTCTCTGGGGCATTGGCTGCCATCCTACCTACAGGTTCAGAGAGAGAGATCCTGTCTCAAGGGACTAAGAAAGGGAGTGGCAGAGCAATACACCTGACATCCTTTTCTGGGTTCCTTGTGCATACAGAGGCACATAACTGCACACACTGGTACATACACTACACACAAGTGTCAGATACACATATGCACAATTGGATAGTGTAGTATGACTAACAAATTGTTAAGCAAAATAATTCCAAGATGTAATTCTTTGTGTATTTATACTTATAATTCTAGAAAACAGGATGTTGAAGCACCATATTTTATTGTGAGAATAATTTACTCTTACTGTTTAGAATATGAAAGAATAAATATATTTCAACACTTTGTGAAAGAGAAATAAACTAAAGTTTAAAATATTCATTATGACAATATGTAACATCAACATAAATCACCGTTTGCCAAAATATGATTATATATCATACATTTTGTTGATACATAATATGTATACAAAATGATATATGAAGGATCAGTGAGATGGCTCAGTAAGGTTGCTTACTGTCTGACCTGATGGCCTGAGGCCAACTTACAGTACCACAGAGTAGAAGAAAAAAACCAAGTCCTCTAAAGTTTCCTCTGACCTCCACATACAGACTACTGCATGCTTTCATGTGCATACCCATGCACACAAACACACAAACACACACACACACACACACACACACACACACACACACACACACAAATAAATCATGTAAAAAGAGACCAAAATAATATATATGAAACCATCATTTTATTTACTGATGTACTTAACAGTATATGGTCATGGATTTTGAAACCATCTGACCAGACAGTTGATGGTAAATGGTTGTGAATACTGTGATCAAGCAGCAGTCAAAACTTTTTTACCTCTACCTCGAGCCATTTTTGATGTGTAGGTGTGGCTATCTGGGAAGGTCCATGCAAATCACAGTCAAGGTTTGCCTTGCTTCTGATTGTCTCCAAACATTTCCAGTCACGGTTATAAAATTCGATGGATCAATACATTTTTTTTTCTTTCAGAGTAAGAAGGAATTACTCAATAATTCAGGAATTAATCCTATGTTCTCTATGTAAGAAAACCAAGACCTAAGAGAATGGAGTACTTTGGTCAAGTCTTAGCTTGGAATTCATCAACAGAGTAAAGGGAATGATTCAGACCAGCACATCTCAGGACAATCTGGCTTTATCATGAACAGCTGGCAAAAAATAAAATATCTTCTTTTAGGTTTACTTGTGTTTAACTAATTCAATTCTGATTATTATCTGAAGAAGTCTCAAACTTATATGGCTTTTAATTTTATTTTTTCAGTGACTCAAAGATATCTCTTCCTCCATCCCAGAATTTTTTTTAAGTCAGTATTAAAATTAGGTCCAAAGTTGGTGGTAACAAACTAGAACTGATTTGAACTTTTCTGCAACAGTCCATGTCTGTGGTAGGATGATGATGGTAATGGCTGTCATGGACAGCTTGCATCAAGACACTTACATCTAGCAGCAATGTGGCTGAGGGACAACAGGGGTGGCCACAGAAGTGGAAGGCTGCCCCTGGGGTGGCCCTGAGAGTTCAGGCCCTTAAAGAAAGCATTGAGTATCTCAGGGTACTCACTGCATTTTCCCTTATTTGGAATTCTGTTTGCATTGCTCACATTAACATAGATTTTCCTTAATGAATGTTTCCAGCTAAAAGGTGGGGAGTGATAACCCACGTGAATCTTTTTCATATTAGTTCATTAAATTAACACAGTTCTGACTTGTAATGAGGCCTTTGCCTTTTGATGTTTTACTCAGTTTTGCAGAAATATCCATGACAATAAGTGTGTGACCTGCAAACACGATCTTTTAATCATAGAAAATCATTTTTGTTAGCAAGTTCTTGTAATAAATTGCAAATTTCTCTGTCTGGGGATATAAAATTATTGTAAATATTGGCTATGCCATAATTTTGATTTGTTCATTTAGTTGAAATTGTTTTCTTCTCTTCAACCCCAGTGACTGACCCTCCTCACAAAAATACCTTTTGGGCTTTGTTTCTTATCCCATTTTCAAATTAAAAGTTTAAGTTCGGCATTTTTCCATTTTTTTAAAATAAATGACAGTGTGAAGGGAGACTCTCCTTCAAAATCCTGTTATACAAACTAAAGGGAAAACACTACCACATTCATGAAGATTGTATTTACTAAATCATTCACAAATTAGACTCTTCAGAAACAGCATGCTACACTAGAGTAGCAAGTACTCAATTCACGCATTGCCTGGAGGCTTTGGACTGCATTACCCTGCAGATCCATCACAGGAACAATAGAACCAAGCAATTCTGCAATGTTAGAGAAATCGCACCTTCTTATCCACTTTTCATAAGGAATCTCTGGATAGCCAAGGCTTGATAAAAATCTTTGTAACTCGCCATATGACAAGCTGGGAGCATTCCATGATCTTATTAGTGTCCAGTCATTCACAGTTTGTTTTTTCTGTATCAAAACATGCACACAGATAATAGGAATAAATTGTTTATTCCCCATGTTACCAGGCAATTATAAATATTTCAGCAAAAGGGTTATACTGTGCCAAGGTTAGAATCTAATAGAATAATTCAAGATGCAAATGCCATTGTCTAGTAAGCTAATGTTGATGTTTCCAAACAGTCTTCATTCAGTGGGGCTTCAAGAGAAAAGATTTTCAGCAGAATAATGTATGCCATGGCTTTGAAATGCTGCTAGCCTATCGCTTATTATTTCTGTAGAGTATTCTTTATATTTTTTTCTTTGGACAGTAGTCCCAGGAAATTATGCTGTGCCTTGCACACAAGCATTATCAACTGAAGACTGTTATCCTATACTAGAGCAGTTTAATATAAAAATTAAAACAATTAAAGCTATGAGATTATCCCACCACATTTATTATATTTAATGGTTCTTGAGAACCTCTCTCAGTTTGGTAATTGTGGGCAACTCTTTTAATTATCCTTTTTCATGAAACAAAACGAAGTGGTAACAGGTGATAGATAAATCAATAGAGATGAAATTAATAATTTTATAACTTCTCAGTAAAGAAGATGTTTCAGAACCATGGAACTAAAGGGAATTTGAGGGGTTTTTGAAGCCAACCTTTTACAGATCAAAGAACATGTACCCATGAGATAAAGTAGCACCTGAGTGCCAGCCAGCCTTTAGGAGCAGAACCAAGGCAGAATCAAAGCCACAGAGCAATGACTGGCAAAGTGTTCTTTGCAGTGTTTTTTGGTACTTCTTTGTCTTCTCAGGGCCTTTTTCCTTTGGTACTAAGTGAGAGGGGTGCAGAGTCTCAGTCTATCTGCTCTGTCTCCGTTTACATGCTGTAGCATCTCTGCCAGTCTTTTGTTTCCATGGACATGTTTAACCATGATACGGTCCCCTCTTGCTGTTTCCATTCTCTTAGCCATGGAAGATCTGGTGGTTGTTGTGCTTTCTATTTTTAACAAAAGAAGAAAAGCTATACTCTGCCAGTCTCAAAAGTTGTCTTTTGGGGAAAGATAGAAAGAAGAAAGACTTTTTGCAACAGGACATCTTCAGCTTCTCTGACATGAAATATATACAGACCATCCTTCTCAGCAGGCACAAACACACTTGCACACAGAAAACCAGGGTGCAGTGCTCCCCACAGGGCCTATGCTGCTTTCTAACCACAAGTCAGCTCTCTTCCATTAACATGACAGTGCTGCCAACCTCATTTATTTTGATTGGTTAAGATGCTCTCTAATGGCCTCCATCTGCAACAAAAATAAGTATCTTTGATGAGGTGTGAGAGCTTATCTGTATATGAGTACAAAGATGAGTGTTTATGTGACCATTTCTGTCCAGCCCAAAGTAGAATATTAGTACTATCACCCCTATTCTTAAGGAATATCAGTCATGGAACGTCTCTAGGGAAACTCCTGCGTGATAGTGTCTTCTGGTCGTGGCAGCATTCCTTCACCCATGAGCTGCCAACAATGTGGCTTCCTGGATGAGATCTGCAAACACACCAGTCAACATGCCAGCACAGATAGGAGAAATCTTTCAAGGCTACTCCATTACCATTACATAAAGAGTTATAGAAAGACAATGTCTATGAATAGAGGGAGGGCAGGGTTTCCCTCTCTCTCTCTCTCTCTCTCTCTCTCTCTCTCTCTCTCTCTCTCTCTCTTTTTTCAGGGACCAAGTCCCAGTCCTAATAAGTCAACTGCAAACACATGCAAATAAGAGCAATACTAATTAGACTCAGTAGATTTTGTGTGTGTGTGTGTGTGTGTTTGTGTTTGTGTGTAACAAAAAATATAGAGGAGATCATGAATTTGAGATAGAGTAGTCAGAGGACATGAAAGGAGTTTTGGGGAAGAAGGGGTTGATGGAAATGATACAAATTACATAAACTCTTATATAAAATACTCAAATATTTTTTTTAAAAAAATTAGCATCAGCAAAAACAAACAAAACAAAAACACAGTGCTGAAGCTGGTGGAGCTCAGTAGAATGCTTGCCCAGTGTGTAGGAGGTCATACTATAGAACTATAGGGGGGAAAAAATAGAATCAGAGCCAACCTATACCCATTTGGAAAAGTAGTCAAAGACATAAGACGAAACGCAGACCTTCCTAAATCATAGAGAGAAGTATGGACAAAGAGGAAAGAATGTGTCAGCGTGAGTGTGCTTCCAGTGTGATGCTAGTTCTATCACATCTGTTAGTTGTATTGGTGTGTGGAAGGGATGTCGAGAACATCGCACACGTGTATATTCTAAATTTAGAAAAGCTCAGACAGCTTCCGAGAATCTGGGTACTTTTCCTTTGTTTCCGAACTATATTGAGACGTGAAGGAGGCAAACAGCTCGTGATTCTACCATCATCAGAATGAAGAAAACTTCAAATGAAGGGGCAGTTGACCACTTGGAGATGCCAAGCTGGAATATTGTGCTTTGCCACATATTCCTTAAGGGGATGACACCTTCAAATTTGTTATTTTGCATGATCTATGTTAATTTTTTTGCATTTTATAGCCTGTTTGATGCATAATACTCTTTCTAAGTACACTGCAATACATAGATTTATATAAAGCATTTTATAATAAACAAAATTATTAATTGGCACAGTAATTTGCAAGAGTTAAAACTGTATAGAATTTTAGTGTGATTTTTTTAAGGGATTTTTAGACCAAAAGCACAAACAATAAAATACAGGCTACTCAGGAGCATTCGGAACTGAGCATGGGCCCTCTGTATTTAACATTTCCCTTTGGGGTAGCAGAGATGTTTCAGTAGGATTATTTCTTCATTTCCAAAGGCAGGCTAGGGTTGGGACACCCAATCCTTAATGTGTAATAAAATGAAATGGCAATTTTCCAAGAGCTGTGAGACAGCAGCTAATTAGCACATTAATTTATATAAATAAAATTCTTTTTGCTGTTCCCCAGTGTTCTTCCTGAGAAATGCAACAAGATGACTGAACACAACAAATCACAGTGAAATTTACAGACTTGGGAAAAAAACAAAACAGAAATAATCCCTTGACCTTGTTCTAACTTTCCTGCTTCTCCTTCATCAGCACCACTGTATCACAGAGCCCTGTATATGAATCCATAATTCTGCAAGTCTTCAAATCCAATGACTAGTTGATAGGGAAGGGGACACCCACTTCCATAATTCCAGGCCCAAATTCATGGATAACACACCTACAATCATAATTCAAAGGAAAGTTTCAGAGCTAAAATTTGCTTTTGAGTTTTTGTTACATACATTTGATTGACAAAAACAAAGATTTTTTAAATTTTAAAAATAGTTTTCCCTGCCTGAAAATATTTGGTTCCATTATTTTTATTTTAGTATTAGCTAATTTTTGTGGTTGGCCTAGTTTTTAAAAATAAAAATATCTCTTAAGGCCAAGGCAGTATCTGAATTGAAATTGCTAGTTGAATAGAAAGGCAAAGTTCTCCCCAGGTATGGTATAATAATCCCAACCCTAGGGTGCTGAGGGATGATTGCTGTGGGGTTAAGAATGTTCTGGGCTACAGAGTAAGTTCAGATCAGCTTCTTGAGCTACATAATGACATAAAGAGACACTATCACAAAATAAATAAGTGAACAAATTAATAAATAAATAAATAACTCAAAACAAAAAAGACAAAGTCTTAGGTTCTAGAAAATACTTTGCTCAATTTATATTATATTGTAATTGTTAATATGACATAAAACAAATTTTATATATTAAGTACTTTTTGATATGTCAGTAACCTCTTATTTCTACACAGATGCACATATAAATACCTATTTCTGGTTATAACTCCCTTGACAGGGTGCAGCCAACAAAGCCCTAGGTGATAGTTATAACCCATTACTTGGTGGTAAAATCAAATTTATAAATAATACATTAGAACAGAAGAAAAGAAAACAGACTGTGTACATCATAAGCCTGAGCACTATTCTTTTTTGTAAATTTTTTTCCTTATTAAGAAATTTTCTACTCACTCCTCATGCTATCCACAGATCCCCCCTCCCTCTTCCCACCCCCCAGCCCTCTTTCCCAAGCCACCCCGCATCCCCACATCCCCCAAATCGAGGTCTCCCATGGGGAGTCAGCAGAGCCCAGCACACTGAGCCTAGGCAGGTCCAAGCCCCTTCCCACTGCACCAAGACTGTGCAAGGTGTCACACCACAGGCACCGGATTCCCAGAAGCCTGCCCATGCACCAGGGACAGATCCCGATCCCCCTGCCTGGGTGTCCCCCAAACAGTTCGAGCCAAACAACCATCTTCCGTGTCCAGAGGGTCTAGTCCAGTCCCATGGGGGCTCCACAGTCACCAGTCCAAAGTTCATGGGCTTCCACTAGTGTGGTCCGTCATCTCTGCATGTCCTCCCATCATGATCTCAACGTCCCTGCCTGCAGTATCTCTCCTCTTTCTCATCAATTGGATTCCCAGAATTCAGCCTGGTGTGTGGCCATGGATCTCTGTATCTGCCTCCATCTGTCACTGGACAAAGTGCCTGGACCAGTCTACTCTGGTGACCAGTCTAGCAAATAACCTAGCTGAGCACTATTCTATAATATATTTTAACCATGCATGTGAGTCTGGTTTTTTTTTTTATCAAGAAAATTTTTTCATTCATTTTACACATCAATCAAAGATGCCTCTTGCCTCTTCCCGCCCCCTCCAGCTTCCCCCTCCCAATCCATCCTTACTCCTCTTCATAAGAAGGCAAGGCCTCCCATGGGAAGGCACATCCAGAAGAGGCAAGTCCAAGCCCTTCCCCCTGCCTCAAGACTGCATGAGGTGTCCCATCATAGGTAGTGTGCTCCAAAAAGCCCCATCATGCACCAGGGATGGATTCTACCACCGGGGCCCCCCCAAGCCCATCAAGCTACACAATTGCTTCGCCATGCAGAGGGCCTAGACCAGTCCCATGCAGGCTCCACAGCCATTGACCCAACTTTCATGAGTTTCCACTAGTTTGGTTTGGTCATCTCTTCAGGTTTCCCCATCATGATCCTGATCCACTTGCTCATAGAATCCTTCCTCTCTCTCTCTCTCTCTCTCTCTCTCTCTCTCTCCTACTGGACTCCTAGAGTTCTGCCTGGTGGTTGGCTGTGGATCTCTGCATCTGCCTCCATCAGTCATTGGAGAAAAGTTCTATGATGACAGGGTATTCACAGATCTGATCACTGGGGCAAGCCAGTTCAGTTCAGGTACCCTCTCCACTATTTCTAGTAATCCAAGCTGGGGTCATCCTTGGGGATTCCTAGCACCTTCCCTAGCACTGGGTTTCACTCTATCCCCATGATGTCTCCCTCTATCATGGTATCTCTCTCATTACTTTCCCACTCCATCACTGTTCCAGCTCAACTATTCCTTTATGTTCTCATCCCCCATCCCCTACCCTCCATTGCTTACTCCTTACCCAAGTTCACTCATGGAGATCTCATCTATTTCTCTTTCCCAGGATGATCCATGCATGTAGCTGGAGTTTTCCTGCCTGGCCCACGGTCAGGACAAATTTCTCTCACCTGCCAGTCCTACATCCCCTCACACCCAACCAAGTAAACACACAGAGACTTATATTACTTATAAACTGTATGGCCGTGGCAGGCTTCTTGCTAACTGTTCTTATATCTTAACCCATTTCTATTTATCTATAAGTTGCCACGTGGCTTGTGGCTTACCGGTACCCTACATCTCGCTTTTCATGGCAGCAGTTGGCAGTATCTCTCTGCCTCCGCCTTCCACTTCCCAGAATTCTCCTCTCTCCTTGTCCCACCTATACTTCCTGCCTGGCTACTGGCCAATCAGTGTTTTATTTATTAACCAATCAGAGCAACACATTTAACATACAGAACATTCCACAGCACATGCATCCCTCTTTGGGTACTCCTTGTTAGCTAGCTTCACTGGAGTTGTGGATTGTTGTCTGGTTATCCTTTGCTTTACTTCTAGTATCCACTTATGAATGGGTACATACCATGTTTGTCCTTCTGAATCAGGGTTACCTCACTCAGGATATTATCTAATTCCATCCATTTGCCTGCAAATTTCATGATGTCATTATTTCTCTCTGTTGAGTAGTACTCCATTGTGTATATGTACCACATTTTCTTAATCCATTCTTCAGTTGAGGGGCATCTAGGTTGTTTCCAGGTTCTGGCTATTATGAATAATGTGGCTATGAATATAGTTGAGCATGTGTCCCTGTGGTATGATTGAGCATTCCTTGGGTATATGCCCAAGAGTGGTATAGTTGAGTCTTGAGGACGATTGATTACCAATTTTCTGAGAAACTGAGCATGTGAGTCTGAGTGTGTGCATTGTGATGTAACAACTGTTTAGAAACAAATGGTGCTGGCATAACTGGATGTTAACATGTAGAAGAATGCAAATAGATCCATATCTGCCACCATGCACAAAACTTAAGTCCAAGTGGATCAAAGACCTCAACATAAACCCAGTTACTCTGAACCTGATAGAAATCATACCTGTGAAAGTTTGTAAAAATCTTCCATAAAATCTTCCCTAAAGGGCAATATAAAAACTATAGGGAAAGCCTAGTTATTAAATAAGTCTTTTAATTCAATAAAAATGTATTATTGGAGTAAAAGAACTAAGACACAGTTAATAAATCTGTGGAACATTTTACTCTGGACAACATGAGCAACTGAACAAATTGTGAAGATGTGATATAATATCTTGTTGGAAATAGTGCCATGAAGAATATAAAGGAGGGATAGAGGACTAGAGACCAAGGGTATAATGAGGACCAATTGTACAGTTGTGAATGGAGGCTGAAGATTAGATGTTTGCTCAGGAACCTCAGCCCTGGACAGAAGAACATTATAGCCAAAGGTAAGGTCAGAACAAAACTGAGGAAATTCAAGAGCCATTCTGTATGGACTAGGAAACAGAGCTGGGTGTGGAAAACATGGTAATATGATGCAGAAGAAAAAAAGAAGTAGGAACTAATCACAGGAACCTTGTCAGGAAGACAGAGGGGTCCAGGGCACTGAGGTATGATGGGAAAGCTAAACAGAACTGTCACACTCTTTCCACTAATGCGTTCTCTGATTGTTGGATGGAGAGAAGTTAACATTTAAACCAAGTTGGTGGGTAAAGGTGAACTAGTGGTTAGGAAGACTGTGGTATCTATGAAAAACAAGATGATAATATCTTTCTGAAGGCTGGCAATGATGGAAATTTATATGAGAGAGTCAAAATAGATTTAGGTCAACTGTGTTTACTGATGGAATATGAATAAATGGTGAATGTAAAGGAAAGAGACATATCAAGGATGATTTTAATTTTGTGCTAATAATTTTGTGAGTAGTAGTACTTTAATGATATGTGAGAAATTTTAAAATGTAGAAGGCTGAGGCAGACACATGATGCTAATGAATGGGATTAAAGCAGATTATACATTAAGATTCTTTTTATTTAAATTGTCTTAACTATGACACTTAGCTCCTTTGACAGACTCTTGGCTTCCCTAATCTAAACTCTTCCTGAGTTCCTGACCTCTTACAACCTGAAAGCTTACATTTGGTCCTGATTTCTGCCATCATGAAATCCCTGACCTTTTTTCCTTTGACCTGTAAAAAGTGTCTGTTTCTCTATAGTCAGCAGTAGAGTCTGAGTCAGTTGTGCAAAGACCATCCATCATACATTCAATGAATAGCCAATTTCAATCTTTGAGGAACATAAGGATGTCAGTCAAAAGACTGTTACTGCAATAAACTTTGAGAAAGCCCAATGGTATGTGACAAATTAAGTAATTAAAATTATAAAATATAATGGTCTGTAATATTAAATATCATTTTTAGAATATTTAATAATATATAAAATATGCATATCATACATAAACAGAATTTTATCAAATTGTATGCCTGGGCTAAAATATAAGCAAGTACACATTTATTAGAGAGACATATTGAACGATCCGTAGAAAAATTACATTTGTGTGTTTATCTATGAAAATTTATTATAATTTAGATTTCTCTCTATGACTTACACATTTGAAAATATTTTCAATGAGTTTATAAGTGTACTGGCTCTGTCATTTTATGGCCAAAAGATATTATTTCATATCAATTTTCCCCAAGTTCTGGCTTTTATGAAATCTTTCCTCCCCATCTTCCATGATGTTTCCTGAGCCTTGTGATGGGGAAAATGTGTTATAGATCTCTCATTTTGGGCTTAGAATTCCATAGTCATTTATACAATGCACTTTGTGGAGTTGTGAGTCTCTATATTCATCATTATCTGCTCATAAAAATCTGTTCTGATGAGAGATGAGAATTGTATTACTCTATTGGTGCAAGGATAAGTATGTAGAAGTTTTACACTGTGTCCATTTAGCAAAACAAAGTTATGAGGATTATAATCCCCCCCCCCAAAGCATGGGTTCTTGGCCAGGCTTATAGTACTAGGCATTAATTCTTTCTTGTGGAATAGGCCTTGAATCTATTGACTAACCCCATAGCATTCATGCCACTCTTGTATCAACCAATGTATTTGGCCAATCCTGTCATTTTTGTGGCTCACAGAGTTCACAGCTGGACGATACTATTGATGACTTTTCTTGCCAGTAGTCTGCCAAGCATCTTCTTATACTATGAAAGCTAGCCAGCATGGAAGAATTTACCAGGTCAGTACCAACTAGATTTTTCTATGGCCTATAGTCAATGTGTGTGGTGTCCATGGTAATAGAGTATTGATGGTAACATCAAGTTCAAACCAATCAGCACTGGTAGTAGAATCAGACTCCATCCCTGGTGCATGATGGGGCTTTTTGGAGCACACTACCTATGATGGGACACCTCATGCAGCCTTGAGGCAGGGGGAAGGGCTTGGACTTGCCTCTACTGGATGTGCCTCCCCATGGGGGGGTCTTGCCTTCTTCTGGAAGGGAGTGGAGGAGTGGGTTGGGAAGGGGAGGATGGGGGGGTGGGAAGAGGGAAGAGAGGATCTTTGATTGGTGTGTAAAATGAATGAAAAAAAGTTCTTAATAAAAAAAAGATTCTCTCTTCCACTTAGAATATAAACATTCAGTAACCCAATCCCAGAAAGACAATCACAATCACGGTATGTACTCACTCATAAGTGGATTCTAGATATAAAATAAAGAACAATCAGACTATTTAAAAAAAAAAAAAAGATAGATGGACTAATGGGTAAACTGTGAGACTCACTGTCACACCGCAGCTTCCAGAATGTGTTTCTTCGCATTTTTTTGTTTGTTTGTTTGGTTGGTTGATTTTTGGTTTTTCTTTTAAATTTTGTTTTGTTTTGGGAGGAGGGGGGATGGTCACATTGGGACAGGGAGATAAGTGGGATTAGAATGTATGATGTGAAATCCACAAAGAATCAATAAAAGTAAAAAAAAAAAATCTTCATCCCAACACTGAGAATAAACCACATGTTATTGGTATTGTTTAAGCATCTAAAGAATCTAGAACTCAAAGAACTTAAACAAGTAAAATCCAGAATGAGACAAAATTTTCTAGGTAAAATGAGATCCATAGTCACTTTCATTTTTGGAGGGAAATAAAAAGCAGACATGGGTAAAACAAGAACATCTAACCACACAGAAAATATGATGGCCACCTTAAGCAGGTATGGAGGTTGGAAATGCAGTGGCTAATAGCTCAATAAACAATTTACATGCACCTGAACGTTTTTCAACGAGTTTCTTCCATTAAGCACTGACAGAGAAAACTTGCTGTTGATGAGGACCTGATAAACACAGGTCAGGGCAAGTGATTGCATCCCACACACAAATGAAGCAGTAGTTGACTAGAATAGGATAAATGGTAGGAGACCACAGATAGAACATCTCTTGATGCACAGCCATGAAGGGCCAGTTAGATCTTAGATCAAGGTACCCACAGCTGAAAGAATCCTCTCATGGAGACTCCAGGCTTTGACCAAAGCTACCACACCATCACTCTAAAATTGGGCATGTAGCATCAGAGGAAGGAAAATCTCCTGAAACACAAAAGACCCAGGGACAAGATTGAATTCAAAAGGATCAATCAGCTACTCAACCACCTGCTAGTCTGCTTTCAACATGGTGAGCCTTTCCACTGTTCCCAAGCTGGTGATAAGTTGTCCAAGGACTAAGAGGTACTCTGGACACTAAGATCCCAAGGCTTGCCAAAGGTACTGTCCTGATTCTTACCTGAAATCATTTGACAAGTTTGGTGGAGTGGATTTACAAAAAACAATTGCAGCTTGACTCATCTATACATGAGCACCTCAGCCCATCTCTAAGTGATCTGTCGGAATACAAACAAGTCAACCTTCTGGGTTTTACTGCCATTTGCTTTAAACTTTACTGTTCTTGAAAATGCATGTTTTACATGCAATAAACAGTGATGGCATACAGAGAGAAGCCAAGAAATGTGACTGCTCATCAATAGAAGCAGATACAGATTGGTGCCAGAAGGTTCGAGTAGGAACTTTGCCTATGTTGAATACGCTAATTGAAACTGCAAAGGTAGACGTGAGGAGCTCTAAAGGTAGTCATTATCAATCAGGAAAATTTCCAAAGGAGATGACTAGAAAAATAGGAAGTCATTATATCACAGACAAAAAGATACATGTGGTGAGTTCTCAGCACACTGAACACAGTGAACTTGTAGAGGAGTCCACAGAAGCTTTACACCAGCACAAGCAAGAGCATCCATGATGGGCAAAACATTAGTGAGCACTATGACAAGCAAAGATCTGGAGCCAAAGGAAGCACGAAAGAGGGATAGAAGGAACATTGGAAAATTTAACAACCAAGAATTTGTTAATGTTGATGAAATGTATTTAACATAGCCTACAATAAACAAATCTACCTGTGAACCCCAAATAGGATGATCACTAAAGAAAATGGCACCTAAGCATGTTTTAAATGAAAAATACAGTTACACCATTTACTCTCTTCTCTTCACTCCACCCACTTTTGTACCGCCCAATTCATGGCATCATATATACATATATATATATATATATGTATGTATGTATATGTATATATGTGTGTGTATGTATGTGTGCATATGTGTGTGTGTGTGTGTGTGTGTGTGTGTGTGTGTGTGTGCAGATATAAAAGTACAACAATGAGCATGCAGAATCCACTCTGTGTTGCTTGTATGTGTATGTTTTTAGGGCTGACCCCTTGGTATCAGATAACTATTTAGGGGGCTTATTCCTAGAGCAGATTAATTTAAGTAATGTGTGTAGAAACAAAAAAATCATTTTCTTACAAAAATTCTGAAGGTGGAATAATTTTGACTCATTCCATACCCTATCCATGACAAGACTCAAAATTTTTTCCATGTTTCTACTTTGCCATGTTAACCATTCTGTTCCCTGTAGCCAACGATACTTACAGGAAGGTCAGGAGGAATATCATTTTGCACACAACAAAGATGAGATTTTAGTGTCATTTTTAAATATCTCTTTTTATGGAAAATAAAACTTTTCCCAAACCCAGAAGCCATACACTTTCTGTTGGAATTGTCCCCTACCCAGCTGAAATCCACCTCCAGAGAAGAACTTATACTTAGCGTAGACTGGTTAATAGAATCCTTTGAAGTAGCCTTCACTTCCTTGCCAAAACAGTTCTTTTGACCCAAAAAGAGTGTTTGTTGGCTCTGAACCAGTGTTTTGCTCACAAAGGAGTAGAAACATACAGCTACAGACAGAAAGTTCATCATGACACAGAAGGAATAAGCGGACTCTGAAGCCTTAAAAGTGTTGGTGTGACGACTGTACTGAATACCCAAGTCACTGCTGTCGCTCTTTGATTGTTTTATATTCTTTTATTTCATTCTAAAACCTGTGTTCGGTGGCAAGGATACTAGAAAGCCAGGCATCCTGCTAGTAAGTTGGCTTTGTGGTACTCATAAAACATGGCAGGTCAGAGCTCTCTGGATCTCTCTTGTTCTTACTATTTCCCAACGTATGAATCATTCTTTCTCAAATGCCACTAAGTTTTATTTACCCAAAGGTTTTTCCTTTTAAACAGGTTAAGGTATGTGACTCTATTCCATAGTCACTGGCATTATTAAAAGATTTTAAACAATAAATAATACTCTGTGCCATTTTCAAAGTTCTCATAGCAACAATGGCAGGGTTGGGGGGGAGGACATAAAGAAAAGAGCATGTGCCAGCATTTAAAGACAGGTAAGTGACCTAGAAAACTTGAAACAGGCCAGCTGACAAATCAAGAAGGCCTAGCCTCAGGCCATCAGGAAAGGACAGAATGAGGGAGCAGTTGCAAAACCCAGTCTGGAAAAACAGAGGTCACAGGAGCTTATTCAGTTTGAGCACTATATAGTTTCAATTGCATTAAAAAGTTGAAAAATTGTTGAATTACTTTCAAGTACAAACAGAAACAGTGCTAAATATAGTTCACCATAATCGCTCTTCTCCAAATTATGCTTGAATTATCTAAAAAAACCCTTAACAATTGCTGTCTGTAGCCCTTAGGTAATAGTAAATTGCTTTAAAACAGTTTGAATATCTAAGTAACATAAACATTTTCTTCTAGAGTTACAGAACAGGTCTACATTCTGTATTAATTTAATTTTTATTCTTAACTGTATGGTAAAGCTCTTACCATTGCTAGTGAGTAGTTACAAGTTAAAATTAGAAAAAGTGTAAAGACATAATATATTAAAATAATTATTTTAATCTCTATTAGTGAAATTTAAGGATTTATGATTTGTTCCTCTTGAAACAAAACTGTATTAATATATGTTTATGATGTGATTTCAGTTGAGAATATATTAAATATCTTATGAGTTCACAGATAAATTACAATTGAATTTACATTTCCTCCCAAAGTTATTTCTTCATTGGTAATACTTTGTGTCCCTTTCATGCTCTTCCAATCCCATTAAAGCCTATCTATCCTTGCTCTATAGAAGCAAAATAAGCACAGACTTTATCCCCATTGCACAGAAGAATTCTTTGGTTGAAGAAAGTAGGGCATTACATAATTCAATTTAAACTAATTTTTACATAAAACTTCAATATATATTTTCTTGGCTTTTGGTTATTTAAAAAATGCAAATCCTTCTATTCTTTGTATATTTATATTATTCAATCAAAAATATTTGTAGCTATAATCTGAAGTATTGTTTTTTGTGGTTTATCTGTAGGTTCTATCAAGGATCAAGGGATATTATATCACAATTCTCATAATATTGGCATAGCCCACATTACTTTATTGGAGGATTATAATCCAGTGACCACATGGCTTTAGTAGTAGAAATCTTATGGTAATAGAGAAAGTGGAGATCAGTTCAAAGAGACATAAATCAGTTCAGGGCCCTGGACTCATCTCCAAGACTGACTGGAATGTTCTCTGGAGAGATCATTTGAGAGTTTTCAACAATCAAATGCAGATCCATCTAGATCACCTTAAGGAAAAGAATGTTGTGCAAATGAAAGATCACATCTTGTTCTATAACCATGAAGCCAAGAACTGTTTTAGACTCTACATGTTTTTAATAATAAGTAAACTATAAGATCTTTGTCTCTACACTGAACAAGACCCCACAACCCCACTTTCTTTCAATAAATATTCTTGGATCCTTATTATGTGTTCTTGGGAGCAATAGAGTTTTTCCCAGCCACACGATTTCCTCTTTGCATTGCTTTTCATGCACAGCAAAGCTAATACTGCCATTGGACATGTAGTTATTAAACAAGCCTCCTATAAAGTCAGAATAAGGACCTCCAAGTTACTTCTCTCTGCCAATTGCAGTATTTCAGTATTTCAACTAGAATAGCCACTTCAGTATTCAAATGCAAGATATAGATACCAAAACAAATTATTTGTAGGTAATTTTATCTCTACTAATTTAAACAACTTTAAAATAACCACATCAAAATAAGGGGGCAGGATAATGAAGAATTTGTATGCACAGTTTACAAATGTTGAATTATTAATAGTACCTGGGAGAACCCCTTAGGTACGTCAAGATTCTGGACTTCCATGCTAATTTGAGAGTAGCAGGCCCTGTCTGCCTGGTACACTAGCATGACTCGGGTTTATTGTCTGCATTGTGCTGGAATCTTGACACTTGAGGGATCACCCAAGCTAAAATCCAATCCATGTGTATCTTTATTTAGAGGGTGCCCAAAGGATTAACTTACACCATGCTTCTTTTTCTATGAAGACCACATCTTTGCTCATTCATACTGGACCCCAGGAGCCTGGCACAACATTTATCCAAAGTGTAAATTCCCCTTGGCCAGCTTAGAGCTGCCCTTGAATCCTAGCTCTGGCCATGGTTGTGTTTATCTTTAGCATCTGGTTTCAGTTATCTTTTGTGCCATTTTGGACCATGATCTCTCTGTTTCATTCACTGATTTGCCCATTACAGAATGAAAAACAGGGCCATGAAGAGATGACACAATGTGGTGAGGCTTAGTCTCCTTCCTAGGCCTGTGGCACTTAATTATTACACTTCGTTTGCCAACTATTTCTTGGCATCTCATTTGATTTGGGGACTTGCCTAAGCATTTAATTGAACTTGGAGAACTCCTTTCAAATATTTATCACCACTTTTTTCCTTCCCCTCCTGTCACATAGTGGTGGTACACCAGATTTGAGACCACATGCACTTTTTTTCACCCTGAAACACTTGCTATTTTTTTCCTATGTACAGTCCCTCACAACCTGAATTCTAATAAGATTTTATTATTTAAAATTGCAGTTTTTTCTCTTTGTCTAAACTCTTTCCTGTCTCATAAAAGCAAAATAATGTTATTCTTTCTTCTCCATAAACCTTTGATTTCTCCATTTGATTTGACTGTTTCTTGTCTTTCTGATAATTTTCTTATACAAAAATAGACATTGCTAAGAAAGTGACAATATACATATCCTACATATCAGATGAAGCACATGAACTACTGCTCTTCAGCCCTGACTACACTCTACATACTCAGGGGTTATACTCTCAGTTAGAAATAATGAGCTTTAAAATAACACCAGCATTTAAAGGGTTACTACATTGCTTCTTTTCTCAGTTTACCACTACTCTGGTCCTAGGTACTTCTGCAGTTAAGCTTAGCTTCACAGCACATCATTCCTTTGATTGGTGCCCCCAAGTCCATATCCATTTTCCCTTTTGAACCTATAAATTCCAGTACTAGAAGAACCTAATCATACTTCCTTTTTGCTCTGGTTCTCTCTAGTAACTTTTCTGAATGTCCAAATATGTTATTATCATTCATCTTTATAATTCTTCATCTTTCACGTCTCCTACTGTCCACATATCTTCCTAGGATATTGATCAAATTTCATAAGCCAGAGAACCAATACTTCTTATCATACTTTTACTGTAGACTACCTTAATTCCCAAATCTGCAGTGGATTTTATTTAAAACACATTTAATTTAATTTTTGAAGGGTAATACTATTGAAGACACTGCAAAGCAAATGCATATAACTAATAGTTAACACAAAAGTAAATTTAATAATGGAAAACATTCAAATTCCTGGGGAAATAATGATTTGGTCATAATATTGGAACAATTGTCCAGCCATTCAAGGAAAATAAAATCAGATCTTTATAGAGTTACTTTCCCTTTGAAAATAACATAACTGTAATAGCAATAATAGGCATAACCCTTTTGCACAAATGAAACCCATGAAATTACTAACACAAAGCAATGCTTAAAAAGTTTATAGTCTGAGTCTTGGGAAGCTTCTCTATGTTATAAAATAGAAATCCATAAAAGAAAACACAGATAAGGTTAATTACATAAAAATTCTATAGGCTACTTCAGACAAAAATAAAATAATAAATGACAAAATGTTATTTGAGTATTATTTGTAAGTTGAAAACTTTGAAAAGTTTATGTATTTACATACCTAAGAACAAACAAATAAATGACAACATACATCTATTATAAAAATATTGTACAAAAATTAAAACTAAACTTATTACATTTAATGACATAGAAAATAGTCACACTTTAGTCACACCACTTAGTATCATTCAAGCAAGAGCCAGACAGCACTGCCTTAGACCAGTTTGTGTGTGAATGCATGTGACTATCTCGTTTTCTATCTTGTCGAATGTATTTCATGTGAAAAACATTACTCTGACCTGACAATAATAACTTAAATATGCATTTCCCCTCTTTATCTTCTCTTTCTTCTTCAACCTATCCTGTGTGGCAGAGGACAAACTGATACCCCAAATATAAATCCTTACTTATATGTGTTTTCCAAATCCCTTTGGGATTGTATTGCTATTGATCTCTACAATTCTTTGTCTTTCACCTCTTTAATTGTTCCCACCACCTTTTCTAGATATTTATCCACCAGGAACAGTTTCAGAATGTGTGGGCAAGATTCCCTGAGTAAAATAGTAAATATGCCAGGCCATAGGTACATTATTCTCAGTCAAGTGTTTGTGTCCACTTCCCAAAAGTTGATACTAAACAGGAAAACATTATTTCAAACCAGTCAAATATTCCTTTCTCTGTTATGGCAAAGACAAACACTAGCTTTATCCACCAGGGGAGGCTGGATTGCACATCTTCCTCCACCTTACTTTTCTCTTTCACTCTAAAGAGAAATTGAGAGTGAGATATCACGACAGGAAACCAAAAAAAGCACATTCCGTTGACTTATCTGATGCCTGGCCATGCCATTCTCCACTAGTATGCTTCCAAGGAGGACATATTTTGGATTAGTACAAGTTCCTAAAATGGGCTGAGAAGGACCTAAGACTTTAAATCAGGTGGTATCTACCTTTACTATTGAGAACAGCTATTAAAATCTTCTCTTCCCTGGCCTTTTCTTCCCCAGTTTAACAGAATCTCTTCCCAGCCCCATATTTCTTAGAAACAAGTTTTGATTCATACTGGAGATCTGGATAGAATTAGCAGAGGCAAGGAAATAGGTGTCTGCTCTGCATTTTCTATGTGTGAGACAAAGAACCCCCTCTCATTGTCTTTATCTGGATGATTCTTCTCATTATGGACCGAGGGGACTCATGAAGAGTCAGAAACTCCATTAAAAATAAGTCTTCAACAACAACCATTGCAAGTCTCGTCCAATCATCCTAAATCTTACAGAGAGGACAATTACAAGCATCACATTTTGAAATGGGAATGGGGAAATAGTTTAACATTGCCTGAAAGCTTGCTGTGTTTTCAGTCACTAGATGCTGACACAGATTTCCTAACATTCCAACTCTCATCCCAGAACCTCTCTGACTGAAAACCCATGCAGACAAGTAGCCAACCTAAAATACACCTCTCAAGGCTCTTAAACAATGATGTGGGAATTCTCTGACAGAAACAGGATTTGAGGTTGATCTCCCTGCTCCTATGATGCTTCCTTCTCTGAAGTGAGACAGTTCATTTGTGTTTGATTCTCTTCTTCCAATAAGGATTGTTTTAGAGTTCTAAGCTAACAGTGATAACTGGCAATATTGTAACTTGGGTAAACAGTGACTTAAAACAGAGATAAATGTCATAGCACCCTCGTGTCCTAGTTAGGTTATCTATTGCTGTGAAGAGACACCATGACCACAGCAACTTTTATAAAGAAAAACATTTAATTGGGGTGACTTACAATTTCAGAGTTTTGGTCCATTATCATCATGGCAGGGAGCATGAAAGTGTGCAAGCAGACATGGGGCTGGAGAACAATGTGAGAGTTCTACATCTCAATCCACAGGCAACAGGAAGTGACCTGTGTCACATACCCTGAGTGCGGCTTGAGCATAAATGAGACTTCAAAGCCTGACACCACAGCCACATACTTCCTCCAACAAGGTCACACCTCCAAATAGTGCCACTCTCTATAGGCCAAGCATTCAAGTAAATGAGTCTAGGGGGCACCTTACCTATTTGAACCACCATAGCTTGGACCTAGATTTGTAAGCTCAAAGTCTAATGTGTGGTTTCATGCACTATGTCATAACTAGTGCAGTATTGCTGGTGTTGCTGGGCAGAAATTCCTGCCACAATAGACTTTATATCATAAAATTAATATTATAAAAGAGAATTTTTACTTTTTAGAAAGTGGCATCTATAATAAAAGAAATTAGTAGGGAAAATACTAAAAGATATTTCAACATTGAATTCACTATTGGCTGAACTGTTTAATAAAATATTAATAGTTTTAAAATATGTAAGAATCCCCAAAGAATGGAGTCTCTTCAGATTATTCCAATGCATCTTAATAAGCAATTGACATGGAAGAACTGCTGATATTTGGATTAATAGACTTAAACCCTTCAAATATAAACATCATGTGGGCATTGACATATTGTTTTAAAAATGTGTGAAAAACTAGAGCATGAACTTTTCAAACTTAATTTTTTGAGAATTTCATACATGAGTCATGTATTACATTTCCACCACTTTCTCTCTCCACTCCAACTTCTCCAGTCTTCCTCTAATCCCCTCTTAAATTCAAGACCTCTTTTTCTTTATTACTGTTACATATGTTACATACATGTACATATTGCATATATATGTGTACATAAGTATATATATGAGTCCATTTAGTGTAATTCATATTTATGTATGTTTAGGACTGACAATGTGCAACTAGATAATTAATTAGGAGTAAAGAGAAATGGAATATGAAAAGCATTCATAGTAACAAATTGCTCTAATTATGTATGCATGTATGTACAATTATACACACACATATATGCATGTATGTTATTATTAACACATTTGTTAATGTTTGTATGGTCTATGCATACACACACATGCTATTGTTCAATGATTATATTAAGGCCCTTTTAATTCTTTTTTTTTCTGTATTAAACATGGAATCATCTGTAGTCCACACTAACAGTGTACAATGAAATATGCGTACATCTTTTAATGCACTATTAACGTGGGTCATTTGATTTAAGAAATTGAGGGACAACATATGCTTGTTTAGCATGTTATGCAAATGTTTAGCATACAAAGACTTCTAACATGTAAGTAGTGTAAAACATGACACAGTGACAATTCTTACACAGAGCTATTACTTAGTGTGATGGTACCTTTTTTACATATAGACAATTCATACGCATATTGAAAAGTGAGGCATGCACAGCATCTGCAAGGTGTTGGAATTATGTCGTGAACACTTTCCCTCTGAAATGTGACAGTAGCTCTGTAAATCTCCACTGTTTATAAGATCACACACAGGGGATGCACCAGCAAGGTGAGTTTGTTTACTCAAGATGTTTGAAGCAGAAATATGTTACCATGGAAGGGATTTTCCCTTAGGTCATTTTAGACTCAGTCAGGCGAGCAGATAATGAAATTCACACCCAACATTTCCCGCAACCTTCTGGTAGCCAGATTATTGCTTTCTTCAAAAGAAACCACATGCTGCCTGTGGTATAGCTGCCTTTTGAAATACCACACTGTGCATGACACACGGTCCCTGTCCTGCATTGTCATATAAATCTTCTAAAAGGAAAACTCTAAAGTAATCAATCATACAACACTGAGAGCTCTGTTTTTAAAGAAGATATGTATTCAATCTATAAGGGAAGCAAATGCATCTCTACCAAGTATCAGTCTTTTCAATCACTTGCAAATGTCCTACGTCCCAGAGCTTATGGAATACAGTTCCCTAGAATCCTGTTTGTCTGTTTAAACAGGTGTGTACAGATGATGCAGATAGGCAGATAGATCTTTTTTAATCCCAGATTGTATTCCTTTACTTTAAGTAATGTTATTTTTAAAAATTATTTTCAATTTTGAAATGATAAGCATAGGATTGTTTTCAAAAAGAAATTCAAGCTGCATACACTGAACTATTAACAAATGAAAAGCAGCTCATGATGTCTAGAAGAACTATGTAGCCTCTTTTAACTGAAAACAGATAGAATGACACTATACTAGCTTCATACTCTACTTATGAAACTCAGAATTAAGATTTTTTTAAATTAATTTAAAAATCATTCTGTGAGTTCCAGGCCCACAGTTGACATGGAAAATTTCCCACCAGAATTACTCTTCTCTTTAATGCTTGTAATGAATCCTCTGTTACCACAACAATGGCTGGTTGGAAGCCCTACTTTAATATCTTAACTTTAAATAGACCACAAAGCTTTATAACCCAAATTGTCATAATCTCTTTTTAATTCATATAACTGATAAGCTTTCCGGCCCTTCCCCAATCTCAAATTTAATTATATCCACACCACAACCACACTACCTGAGAAAGCCCAGCTTTATTATGTAATGTAACAATAATAAAAATAATCACTGACTAACACTAAATCTACATCAGTCAGTCTTAACCACAAACTATGACTACTGTCCTCCTCCATTAGAAACCTTTATTCTGCTGGGCAGCAGTGCTGCATGCCTTTAATCCCAGCATTCAGGAGGCAGAGCCAGGAGGATTTCTGTGAGTTCGAGGCCAGCCTGGTCTATAGAATGAGGTCTAGGACAGGCACCAAAGCAACACAGAGAAACCCTGTCTCGAAAAAACAACAAGAAAGAAAGAAAGAAAGAAAGAAAGAAAGAAAGAAAGAAAGAAAG